>JANHFL010002389.1:23686-35794 GCA_032468155.1 Oxyrhabdium leporinum
TCTCTCTCTCTCTCTCTCTCTCTCTCTCTCTCTCTCTCTCTCTCTCTCTCTCTCTCTCTCTCTCTCTCTCTCATTTCAATGAGGGGAAGGCAATTTAGATGAGGGGATGGATGGGAAATTCATTAAATTTGCAGATGACAAACATCAAGCTGGCAGGAGTAGCCAACCCTCCAGAAGTTAGGCTTAAGGTACAGAAGGACCTTGACAGACTTCAACACTGGGCCCTATCGAACAAAATGACATTCAACAGTGAGAAAAGCAAAAATCTACATTTAGGCCAGAAAAACCAGATTCCCAGGTATAGTATGTACCTGGTTATAGGTACGGGTGGTACCTAGCTCAATAGCAGTAACTGCGAGAGGGCTCTTGGGAGTCCTGGTGGAGAAATGATTCCTTTAAATTTAAAAAGAGATTCAAAATTTTAATGAAAACATAATTTTATTCCAACGCCGGGCCATAATGAATCTCCGTAGGTAAGAAAGAAAGTCTGCTCCCTTCCCAATTCTACCTGAAAGCAGTAGGAGAAGAAACACCCATAGCTCACATCAGAGGCACAGCTGGTCTTCGCTGTGGCATCTGATATCCAAGATCAGTCTGACCCACAAACTTTAAGCTTCTTCGCTGTGGCTGCGGAATGATAGGCCTGTATTGTAGGCTGGACCCAAAACTGGGTCCAGCCTGGGTGGACATTTTAAAAAAAGTGCGTCGATCGCCCAGATCTCCTCTGGAGCTGGCAGAGATCTCATTATTCTCTCTGTGTGTGTGTGTGTAAAGAGAGCCTTGCCTCTTTTCAATCAAGCTGTTGCTTTTTAAAAAAATAAAAATAATTTAAAAAAATTCTTTCTCCAGATGTGGGAAGATTGCAGAGTGAACGCATTCTTGCAGAAGGGCCAAATCTCTGCATTTAAGAAAGAAAGAAAAAAAAATATCTAGCAAGTCAGCGAAAAACTTTCTCCTGGGCATTGGAGCTTTTAAAATGCAGGGGAAGGGTGTTTTTTTTCTCTTTTCTTTTCTTTTCTTTCTTTTTGACCATATAGAAAGTGTTGATTTAATCTCCTCCCGCCTTCGCTTGCAACCTAGCGTGTTATATATACTTCTCCGTTGAAGCCTCCCAGTTGTAGATCCTTCACCTGTAATAGCTTTCCTCTCCTTCCGTGGTTTCCGATTTCCATACGTCCACGAAGATCCGCGCAGACCAACCATTTGAGGATGGGCCAGAAGCATTCCTGTTTTCTGGCTCTCTAGAGTTTTTAAGGCCTTTGTGCTTTGAAGCTAGTACGAGCAGTCCTCAACTTACAACACTTTGTTCAGTGACTGTTCAAAGTTACGCTGGCCGTGGGGGAAAAAAGGGGGGGGCGTTTTTCACACTCATGACCGTTGCAGCATCCCCCCGTTTACAACCTCCTGACGAGCCAAGTCAGATGGGAGAGCCGGATTCACTTAACGGCTGCGACCGACGTAACCACTGCAGCGATTCGCTCAACGACTGCGTCACGCACGGTGGTAAAATGAGGCAAAACTCTCAACTCTCTCGCTTAGCCACAGAAACTCAGGGCTCAGTTTTGGTTGTTGAGTGGAGGACTAGCTATAGAAGCCGGCTGCCACCTGATGTCCCCCCAGGAGGGAAGCTCGGAGAATCCAAACGGCCTCCCATGTCCCTCCTGTGGATGTCTTGGCTGTGTAAAGCCTCAGCCTCTTCCCCGCACACCTGCCTTATTAATTACTGACATTTATTGGTAATTGAATTGAGTCTTAAAGGCTAATGAACGGTGTCTGGTCACCTTTACAGGGAGTACAGTTGGCAGCGCTGAAGGCGCCCCAAGCAATATTTTTTCCTTCTTTTTCTCCCCCCCCACCCCCGCCGCCCCCGAAGAGAGTGGACTGTCTTCTGGTGCCGAGGTCAGCCAGGATGGGCCCATAACTCTTCGTGCCCGTGATTAGAAGCCGGAGCAGCTTGAGAATAATGCCCCTTGTCATTCTCAGTTACAGGTGCCTTAGGGGCTGATCCTGCTTCTCCCCTTCCTTTCCTCCTCCTGCATTTTTATTTTATTTTTTTTTTGCGGTGCCCTACACAGGCGATTAGCGCGTCGTAATTGAGCCGGTTGTTAAAAAAAGAAAAGAAAAAAAAGAGATAATTAATTGGCATTTCACTCCTCCGGAGGAGGTCAAACTGCCCCATCTTCGGTCATTACCCAACTAGTCATCCCGCTCCCAACTGCTGTGTGCTCACCTTGGCTGATGTGAGGTGATCTTTATCCTTGCTGATCAAGAGAACATCGCTGTCCTAATTAAAAGAGACACGGAGGGAGGATTTGAGGGGTGACCCCCCGAGTGGCAGGATTAATTAGATGCCAGTGTCTGGGCTGATCTTTTTTATTAAAAAAAAGCAACAACAACAAAAAAACACTACAGGTCGATCACAATGGAGCCCAAAATTTCTGTCGTTAGGCGAGAGATTAGATAAGTGAGTTTTGCTCCGTTTTAGGTCCTTTCTTGCTCTTAGGTGGTTAGGTTCCTCCTCTCTTCAGCCACCTGTGGGAATGTCCTTGGTTCTCAGGGGAAACGATTTTGTTTTGGCTACAAAACCCCAGCTATCTCTATTCCCTCCCTCCCTCCCCCTCATCCCCAGCGTGGCAACGCTGAAGCCTCCAAGACGGCCTCAGTCAGGCCAGCTTTAGAGTTGACAACGTGTGCTTGGACTCCATATGGAAAGATTTTTTTTGGGGGGGGGGGGGGAGCCACAGCAGCAACTCGGGAACAAATCTTGGATCCTGCAGTTTTGAGGTTGGACTTTGCGGGCGGCGAGCGGGCTGGGAGAACGTTGACGGGGCTGTCCATCCGAGGTCACCAAACACCCTGGAAATTCCCCTGTGTCAACATGCACTTTTCCGTGGCCCACAGCTAAGCAGGCAGGTCAGCCAGCCCTTGGCAGCTGCAGTGTCATTATTGAAAACTATTAGTGCATTAAGAGATTGGAAATGATGCTGTGAGCAGCATTCTGCTGCCCCTTCGAACGCAAGCGCGCACCGGCACAGCGAAAGCTAATGGAGAGAGAGAGAGAGAGAGAGAGAAAGAGAGACAGGTGTTAAGGACCAACGTCCTTTGTCAAAGGCCCAAGGCCGACTTGCCAACAGGAAGGCCGTTTTCACCATCCGGCGGAAAGTGCCGGAGAAAAGAAGCTCTGAGCTGCACAATTGTCTTTTGGCAAGCAGTGCGTTCGTTTCGTGGCCGTTCAAAGTTAGGATGGCGCTTAAAAAACAACAACAAAAAACACCACGCGACATGATGATTGTTTTTCACACTTAAGGCTGTTGCGGCGTCCCCGATGGTCACATGAATCAAATTCAGAACCCTCGGCAGCTGACTCGCATTTATGACGGCGGCAAGGTCCCCGGGTGGGGTGTTACGGGATCCACTTTTGGAGAGTCGACGGGGAAAGCAGATTCACTTAACGACTGTATTAGTAACTTAACAATCTGAGAACTGTGGCGAGAAAGGCCATAACATGAATTCAAACTCGCTTAAAAACTGCCCCCAATAATCTGTCTTGTTTAGCAACTTAAAGGTTGGGCTCCGTTGCGGTCGTAAGTCGAGAACTACCTGTAATGGGAGGCGATCTAGAAAAACATTGAGGTGGATGGACCTGGGCCTTTTCCAGCGTAGCTCTGAATGTTTGCTTATTGGGCAGATAGATAGGTCTTTGCCCCGAGGGGATTACAGCTCTCCTGTTCCTCCTATTCAGAGACCACAAAGAGAAGGAGAGGGGAGGAAATAGTAGAAAGAAAGTATGAAGCAGCAACAGGTAGTGCCCATAGATACCTTCTCAGTAACATGGTTTATTCAGAGGTAACGTTAGGGTTAGGATTGTGGAGCGGCCACTAAACAAAACAAGGTGAGAGATATGCCACCTCTAGCCTCAGATCATTCTTCTTTTTTCCATAGAAGGAAGTCAGAGCTTCGGTTTCCCCCATCTGCAAAGGAGCAAGCATGGCCTGGTCACTTTCAGAAACGTGCCCCTGGCCTGTCTTCTGGTCGATCCACAGACTGGCCAACTGCCTGAAGTAAGAAAGACCAAATATTCAAAGGGGGCAGGGACTAGACCCATTTTGGGGGGCGGGGGGAGCCGTTCCCTCTTTTCTCACCTCCCTGAATGTCCCTTGAGATTTTCCACCTGGGAGGGAGAAACCTTTCCTCAGCCCTTCTCTCCTCCTGGTTACCTCCCTGCCAGGATCCTCTCCAAGGTGTGTGAGGAGGGTCTGGTGGCTTAGCGAGTCCCCCAGCCCAACACCCTCCAAACTCTTGATCGGGCCAGATTCTTGCACCGGCCCTCAGTCCTCCTGTCCCATGAAACACGAAAAGAAACTAAAATCCAGGTTTTTGCTCTGCGTGGTGCGGATGGGCCAAGGTATCATTTCTCCAGAATACCCCCCAAATTAAACTGCATTGTATTCCAGTGCCTTTTTTAATACCAGTGTGCTGTTTTTCTTCCTCGCATCTCCCATCCCTACAGAGAGAAATTGAAAAGCAAAGTGCTGGGGCCTCCACGGAGCAAATGGAATCTTCCACTACGCTTACGGTCAAACGTAGTAGGTACGTTCATCTTAACTCTTCTTTTAAAAATGGAGCCGGCCTTGCTTTTAAGGCAAAAGGGCTTGTCTGGGAAGGAGCTGAAATATGAAAGGACCACAACGTATGCTTGCATTGATTTCCAAAGCTTAGTTACTTGCAATTCTTTATTTTTATTATTATCATTTTGTGTTTGGTGAGTCATACGGTGTTTATAATGTCTTTTATCCATGTGACTTCTTCCAAAGGTCAAGTAGGATTCTTCTGAAGTGTGTTGGTGACATTTCTCCATCTTTATCATCTCTCGTTCTCCCTCTCTCCTTCCTACATTTTTTTTTTATTTTATCTTTTTTTTTGTGCCAACAAGCTTGTAGTTGCTCCGTAATATTGATGATTATGTACTGGGTATGCTTTTGTTAACATTTTCACCCGAAATCCCAGCTTCTGCTCACAAAGCGCAACCTTCACCTGTTCTTCGCCACAGAACCTTTTGTACTCTTCATCCTGAGAGCCGTGAAATTTGCCAGAAATGTAGAGGGAAAAGGGTGGAAAAACATGAGGATAGCAAGACAGATTCAATTAACTCTGGTTCTCAACAAGCCAACATGTGAAACAAGGCAGCCGCACAATTAACTTCCGGAAAAGAGAACCCTTTGCAGAAGTTACATAGTCAGATCCTCAACCTACCTGGGATCTTCTGCACGACAGTCAGAATCCTTTCGCTAGCTAGAAATACCTTTGCATTTAACAGAGGAACCTGGCTTATTGCAGAACAGAATTATCTATTTGGTTCGGCTGCAGCTTTCCAGCCTTTCGGAGAAATAGCTTTCCCATTTTTACAACTTGAGATGTGCAGGACGGAACTTGCAAGCATTTGGTGGCGTGGTGACATTGACTCAAAGCCCAACAGGAGACCAGGGGCTCAAAACCCTTTGTTTGGATAGGCCTCTGTAAAACCACCCGTGTGTCAGGCTCAAAAGAACCAGAAACACTTGCTGACTTCCAACCCCAGAGGAGTTTATTATTGCTACCTACGCACAAGAGTCTGGTCAACTGATGGTCAAAGCTAACTTGGCACTAGATAAGGGTCAACAGAATCCAGGGAGGGCTGGACTTGGGTCTCTCTTCTAAGCTGATGACACGTTTCATCCCGCCTTCCAGCCCAGCCTGCTTATCTCTTAACCCGAACCCTTTTAATACCTTTTGTGGCCACGGACCCCCACAAGACGGAACTCAAGATTTAAATCGTAACACTTCTTCAAGCCTTTGCGGCAGGCTGGTGACAACATCGTGCCCCTCCCAGTGGTCCGCGGGCCACAGGTTGGGAACCACTGTCCTACACCACCCTTACAAACTAGTTTTCCAAGTTTCTGCCCATTGGTCCCAGCGATGCTCATTTTTGGACCGTGGAGGCCACGCGGTGGAATTTTTTTCCTTTTTTTTCTTCCAGTCTCGCACTTTGAGGCTTCACAAAGAAATCTCAAGTCCTCCTCCTCCTCCTCCTCCTCCTGACAAGTTAATCTTCTAAGCGGAGGGCGATTCATTAATTTATCACATGAAGACGCGTTCTGCCAGGGGCGCCTTGCAAGCGGGTTGGACCCTCTTGAGAGATCCTGGAGAGGCCTCCCTCCCTCCCAACCTTTCCTCGAGGCCCCGTCGCACGCTGCCGCCAGCATCTAACTGAACTAGGAAGAGAGAAGCAAGCATTTCTGACAGCAACGCTTTTCGGCGGCGGGCTCGTTTTTTGTTTTTTGTTTGTTTGGTGTTTTTTTTTTGACGCTGATACCCGCAGGAATAGCGGCTGGCGGCCCTGCAGCCACGCCGGCAAGCTACCGAGACCAATTGGTTTAGAGGGGCAGGAGAACAGCGGGAAGATTATCCATTACTGCTCTCTTCGGGAGGAAGAGAATGAGTGATTGGTGTGGCTCCAATTAGGTGCCTGCTGGAAGAAAGAGAAGGAAACCACCAGGGAGATCTAATTGGTTTCTCATCTGAGTGACAGACGCTCTTGGGGAGGCCTCGCTTTGGCACAAGCGAGCCCAGTGGTTGGGGCTCAGCCTGTCGGGGTGTGTGTGTGTATAAGAGAGCCCTCTGCTGAAATAAAGTGAAGAGTGGTTGGTTCATTCATTCATTTAGGGTAAGGCCTATCACACATGGGCCAGCAATAGCAAGTAGGTTGAGTAGAACCCAATAAAATATAGATGTCCGCAAAGGGCCTGACAAAGAGCAACCAAGAGGATTAAAAGCCTGGAGACTAAAACATATGAAGAACGGTCAGTCTAGAGAAAAGAAGAACCAGGGGGGACATGACAGCAGCATTTCAGGATTTGAGGGGCTGCCACAAAGAAGGGGGGGGTCAACTTGTTTTCCAAAGCACCGGAAACAATGGACGGAAACTGATCCAGGAGAAAAGCAACCTGGCATTAAGGAGAAACTTCCTGGCAGGGAGGACAATTCACCAGTGGAACAGTTTGCCACCAGAAGTTGTGGATGCTTCTTCACGGGGAGCTTTTAAGAAGAGACTGGACAGTCACTTGTCTGAAACGGTGTAGGATCTTCTTGAGCAGCGGGATGGACTAGAAGGCCTCCAAGGTCCCTTCCAGCTCTATTCTATTGGCTCTTGTGTGGATCAAGCCACTTGTGGCTTACCAGCCTCGTCATTGCTCGTGTTTGGCCCCTGCAGTCCAAGCTCCCGAGAGCTTGACGGAGCGGAGGATCCGTAGACCATCATCCGAGAGTTGTCTTTCGAAGGGTGGAGGGACCGCTGGCATAAATGGCCGTCCCGCCTCGTCATACATTAAACAAACTATGAGGACTAAGCCCCAATTTGAGCTTTTAAATCTGCTTAAGTTGAGATAATGCTCAGCAGCTGGGGAAGAAACGGAGAAGGCCTACAATAGAGGAAATGACCAAATCCACCAGCTCTCCAGACCATAACAGAGAGGAAGAAACCAAGTTAGCAAGGGAATCCGGCCAAGAAGATAAAAATCACTGGAAGAGTGATCACCGGCTTTAAAAAAAAAGAAAGAAGAAATTACACGTAGATTATCCCACCGTGGCTTAAAAGCATAAAATTGCGCATACAAACACAGGTGGGAAGATGAATAGGGCGAGCATCAATAAAGGAGAAAAAGCAGAAATGTCGCTCAGAGCAAGAATGCTATTTAAACATTTTATTTTATTTTATTTTATTTAAAAAAAAAGGAATGTTAAACATTAGGAAGTTTAGACAGGCTCGAGTCGACTTTCTTCTCTCTCAAGAGCTGGGTTTTATTTCATTTTATCTCTTTGGATGCTCTTCAGGGCCCAGCCAGTGTAGGGGTGGTGTCCACCCTCAGAAAGCAGGGTTCATTGAATGATTCTTGCCACGGTTGTTAAGTGAATCACTGCGGTTCCCCTCCTGCTTTGCTTGGCCACAAAAGGGACACTGACCCCGAGACATTGCCGTAAACGTGAGTCAGGTTTCCAAGCCACCCGAATTTGGACTCACTGGGGCCAAAGTCGTAAGTGTGAAAAAAACGGGCCAATTTTTTCCCCTTGCCCTTGTAACTTTGAACGGTCAACCTCAATGAACCGTTGTAAGTTGAGGACTGCCCGTATTGCTGTTGAGCAGGGTAAACCCTCTGCGAACACCGTAAAAGAAACAGGAGAAGTCCTTCAGCGTCCCGGGGGGGAGGGCAGGGGGGGGAGAGTCCCTGGGGGACCAACTGCAAGAGAAGTCAATGAAAGCAACTGGGCTCGGCTAGAATTGGTGACCTCAATAAGGTCAAGGATCCCAACGGAGGAAGGGGAGGAAAAAGGGGGAAGAAGACGCCGCCTTTGAAAGAAGGCTCACAGCTTTTTTTGGGGTCCAGTCCCCCATTTGGCAAAGCGGGCACGGTTCTGACGTCGGTCACAGATGACTGGGCCGTTGGGCGTCGAAGGATCCCCCAAGACGTCGCCCTCCCCTTTTCCCCATCGGCTCTTCAAAAAAAAAAAATATCGTGTGTATTTCTGGGTGGGAAGAAAGCTGGGGAATTCCCACCCCATTCAGCCCCCACCACCCCTCCATATATTGTTTTAAGAAAATTGGATGCAGCTGTGGCAGCTGAGGGCATTTGTTGTTTTTTCCATCGCAACGATCGCTAAGCATCAGCGTTGCAAAACGTGGAGGCAATAAAACCCCTGAGCCATGGCGCTCGGCTTTAGGCTGCCATCTTATTTTGCCTGACAATGTGATCTCTCTCTCTCTCTGTCTCCCTTTCCCTCCCTCGCTCCCTCCCTCTAGAATAGAATAAAATGCAGAATAGAATAGAATAAGAATGAATAGAACAGAATAGAATAACAGACTTGGAAGGGACCTTGGAGGTCTTCTAGCCCAACCCCCTGTTCAGGCAGGAGACCCTATACCATTTCAGCCAAAGGTGGTCCAATCTCTTCTTGGAAACGTCCAGGCAAAACTTCCTTTTAACAACTGTCTTGCTTAGCCACGGGACCGTTGGGCTCCATGGTGGCCGTAAGACGAGGAGTGCCTCTATTCTTCTGGCTTATTTCAACCCGCTCAACACATTCTCCCCTTTCTTGAGGATTTCTCCGTCCTTCCTCCAGCCAAGATCCACCCTCGCAAAGCTTAGCTGGTCCTTCCAAGGGCTTATCCCTAATCCTGACCCGTGTGTTGTGTGAACACCGCCAGGGAGGGGGGTTTTTGAAGATGGCCGGCCCAAGGGCACCTCCTATCTTTTCTCCTGCTAGCTTCATGTCAAACCTCGGCGAGGACGGCCGTCTTTCCCAAGGCTGCAGGGCCAGCTGGCTATTGACAGCCACGGAGGATTTGCTTGTCCTTGGCAGACTCCGATTACCTGTTTTGATTTGGGGAGGGGAGGGGGGGGGAGCTTTTGCAGCAGCCCCCAGAATCTCATCCAGCCTGCTGACCCCCGTCCCTTCGCAGGGACTCAGGTGATGACTGCTGCGCGTGAAGAAATCCGACACGCAGCGTAAGGCGTTATTAATAAGTGCTTTCCTTTCACTCGTCCCTTTCACCCCTTCCCCGGGCTCTTGCTCAGCTCAGGGGGGAAGAAGGAAAAAAAAAATTAATTAAGACTTTCCTTGATTAGGCATTTAATCAGTCCTTAAATCAATACAGATGGAGTCAATTAGTTGTGTGGGGGGTGGTTTTTCAGTGGATTTTTTTCCCCCAACATTTGAATGGATACTTGATGCTACTGTGAAATGATGCATTTCTCCTTAGTTCTAGGTTGATTTTCTCCTTGTTTAAGGAACTTATCAAGGGCGGGCGGTGTCTACACGTCATGTCCTAAGCACATTGGGCTACAAACACACTGCACAATTCTCGATGCCTACAGACACGGAAAACAACCAGCAACTGTACACGTTTGGAAAAGAAGCCCTAAGTGGTTATTCAAACCTACTTTCCCCTCCCCTCCTGGAGCTCAGGGGAAAGATTTCCTTAAATAAAACCCAGTTGTGTAAGAATGTGGAGAAACCTTGGGAAAAGAACATTTGGATAACCCCAAAGTATTTTGCTGCCTGGACTAGAACAGTGAATAATTCCTCACTTATATATATCAAGGTGGATCAAACCGAAGAGAGCCAAGTTATCTTGGCACGTGAGGCAGAAGAAATCCCCCCCCCAAAAAAAGACTTTTCTCTTTTCACTGCCGGTCAAGATAAAACCATCATATCTTCATTTCAACAACTGTAAAAAATAATCGTTCCGTTCTTGGCCTTTTCCGAGACCACCTGGAGCAATCCTCTCGCAGTAGGGCTGGGGTGAAACACCCACCCTGGTCCTTCCTTCCAGAAGGAAGGCATGATGCGTAGTTTTCATCTTCCTTATTGGGATAAAGAACTGGAAATGTCAGGAAGAGGAGGGGGGGGGGAAACACTGCTTAAAAAATAATAATAATGATCGTTACGACTGTGGACGTTGCCAGTTGCCTCAATGGAAGTGTACAAGAAAATAGCCAGTCATTCTTTTTCTCCATTTGTTCACCCATGAGCAGCGCATGTTGTTTGCGGATACCCATCTGCCGTGTTCTTCTTTTCTGAACAGAAAATAATGCTTTTTAAAAGGAAAAAAAAAATGTGGGGTTTTTTTTTTGTTGTTTTTTTGTTTTGCCCAATTGTTTGGGATGTTCAAATGCAGCATCCCTTCCTTTCCCTTTCTCAGTTTTTTTTTTTAGGAGGAACAAGAGGATATCCACCTTGGCAGTGGCCTTGAGGTGGAGCCGTCGCCTCCCAACCAGGAGGCTGTGAGTTCGATCCTAGGTAAAGGCAGATATTTCTCTCTCTCTGGGCACAGTGAGAATCCTCTAGACCAGTCCCAAAACGCCAGGGAATTTCTAGAAGTTCCGAACTCCGCCCTGGCGACAGGAAGGGCATCCGGCCATTAAAACACTCTGCTAGCTCCATTCAGTTGCCCAGACCCCACCACGCAAGGGATTATGGGGTGGTTAAAAGAAGATGACGAAGAGGATAGGCACCTCGAGTTACTTCCTCAGAATAATAGAATAACCGAGTCGGAAGATGGTTTCCCTGTTAAGAAATCTCTCCTTGCTTCTAGGTTGCTTCTCTCCTTGATTGGTGTCCATCCGTTGCTTCTTGTCGTTGTCATCCTTGTATTGCTGCTTCTCTCTTTCTGTCTCCCTTGTTTCCCTTCGTTGCCATCTTTTTTTAGCACTAGCAATCCCTTAAAAGCACTAGCAATCCCTTGAACCAGACTCATTTCTTCTACACGTGGAATATTCTATCGGGTGAATTATTTTTTCCCCCCATTCAAAGAAAAGCAACAACTTGTGGCTCAGGGTTGAAATGAGGAGTCCTCAGCGCTCTCTTGAGTTCGGCTGTTTTCTTGCAAGCATTTCGTCATCCAAACTAGGTAACACCATCCGTGTTCGAAGGGAGGGCGGTTTGCTGTCAGTTTATATTCTGGTAGCTTGCCCTGTCGGTGTTTGCGTGGATGGTTTTAGAGGTTCTTTGGTTGGGCTGTTTGATGTCAGCTTGTTTGGTTGGGATATTGTTTCCTTGATTGTTTGTTGGTCTGACGTTAACCTTGGAGTTAATCTAGACTGATCTGGGTGCTGATTGCTGGTGGAGAGGGGCTGGGGTCTTCTGGCTGAAGGCTGGGTGATTGTCTCTTCTGCATAGTCTGTAGATGTTGTTGATGTCTGTGTGTCCGTCGATGGCTGATTTGTCAGAGTGCCGGGCTTTGGCCTGGTCTACAATGGTCACATACTCCCAGTTAAATCTGCCTATATGTTACGAAATTAAAGAATTTCCTGACTGCCAGTTGGCAAGAAAACAACCAAGCTCGGAGAACACCAAGGACCCCCTAACTTCAGTTGAGTTGCACTGACCGGGCCGACTCCGATTTCTTCCTCTTTCACTGGATCCGAGCGCCCATCGTGTCAATCATTCTTAAAATCTCTTCTTGGGAGTTTCATCTTCAGAGCGAGACTGAAGAGAACTTGAAAGAAAAGATGATAATGATCCTCTCTCTCTCTCTCTCTCTCTCTCTCTCTCTCTCTCTCTCTCTCTCTCTCT
>JANHFL010002389.1:107133-123269 GCA_032468155.1 Oxyrhabdium leporinum
GCAAATATCCCCGGAATTACAATCTCGCCAGGCTCATCCATCGTTGGGGGGGGAGGGGAAGCAGGGGGGGGCGCTGTGAAGTTGAACTGCAGCCACGTGGGGAGGAGGGGGGAGACACACTCCTTCCAGAGACAGTGGAAAGGTTTTGGGGTGTTTTTTGTTTTTGTTTTTTCCCCCCCAAGTGGGAAGAGGTGGCTGGTCGGTGGGAAATCCACCTTGAAGTAGAAGAGCCCGGCCAGTCTTATAAAAGGCTAGAGGAGAGGTTGCTACTTGGGTTGCTATTTTGGATGGTTATTTATTTATTCACTTGTCACTCTTCCAAAACTGCCGCTGTTTTAACAGACAGGGAGGGCACCCAGGGAAACCCAACTCAGCCCAAAGATGTATCTTCCCACCCCCAGCCCCACCCCGCTTCGGACAGGTGGGTCTTTAGGCAGGGAAAAGTTCAAAAGTGAACCTTCGCTTTTGAACCTCCACCGTTTCTGCAAGGCCATTCACCTGGGGGACCAGCCGTCCTATCAACCTTTTAAAGTCAACTTAAAAACCTTCTTCCAATGGATGCGTTCCTTCCTTTCCCAGGGGGAGACTCGCTTAAAGACGCCACACCAGGCTGGAATTAGGGAAGCTCAACCTTCAGACAGCCCGAAGGATCACACCTGACCCAATGCCACCGTCCTCCAGCTGGGACTGGATTTCCACTTCCCCCAAGTCTCAGCCAGCATAGCCAACGGTGGGGGTTTTTTCCCGGCTGGGGAGCGCAGACGTCGACGTCCAAGACATCTGGAGAGCACCAGGTTGAGGAAGGGCGCGGAAAACGAAACCCACCGGACGGGCCAGACCATTGGAAGACGCCAAGGCGGCCCACCTGGCTGGCTCTAAAGCCCCCCTCCTCGAAAACCTCCTCCCATCCACCGTGAAAGGCTCCGCTTATAGGAACTTTCTTTTGAAAAGAACACATCCTTTTCCAGTGTGTCATGTCGGTTCAGGGTGCAGGAAAAAAAAAACCAACACTCTTCCCTTTGCCAGCGCACATTCCTTTCTGAGTCAGGGCAAAACAAAACAAAAAATCAGCCTTCCCCATTCATTTTCTGTCATGCTTTCCTTTCTCTCTCTCTTTTTTTTTCTAAAGCAGCCATACTTTTTTGTTTTTTGTTTTAAATGAAAGTTAATGGCCTATTCTTCTCCCACCCAGGATGAAGCCCTCCACACACACACCCTTTTTTTTTCTCCCCCCAGAGACACTAGACAGAGGGGTGATTTACAGCCCGGTGTAATTGTGTGTCTCCCCCTTTCTTCCTCCGAGCACAAACATACCAACAAGCCATAAACTTTCGTCTGCCCCCCCCCTCCCCTCGGCAGGGGAGGAAGGGAAAAGTGGGTCTTTACAGCCCAAACAGGTCTCAGCTTCTGTCTTGAAGAGCAATCAAGGAGGGCAGTTACACCCAAATGCTTTGAGCCCTTCCCTAATGGTGCCCTCCCTTGTCTTTTTCATGGATGCTTGCGGGGAAGGGAAATAAGGATAAAGGGTAGGAGGGGAGAGAAAGAAGGGGGGGGGGCAGGTAAGGCAGACTTGACTCTGCCTTTCCAAAAGAAGCTCCTTGGAGATTTAAATCCAGAGTGTCCAAACTGCCAGGGAAAAAGAGTATGAGGTTGTGGCCCCTTGAGGAATTGGCCGGTTCTCTTTCAGCTTTGAAGATGTTCTGAAAAGGGTTGGGTTATTCTTCCGCTTCTCAAAAATAAAAATAAATAATGATTATTTCATTATTTTATTTATTGCATTGTGAACTGGCTCATCTCCTTCACAGATAATATATATATATATATACGCATGCGTTGACTAAAACTTCTCAGGTCCTTGGAGGTGACAACTACCAAAAGGTTTGGGCCTCAATTACCAACCAGGAACTACGTAGCAAATTCTACTAAGAGCATCCACTGAACTATGGACGGTCTTCACACATCACTTGCAGAAAAGCCCATATTTGCCTTCTGCTCAACTTGCAACCCAGCCAAATTTGGATGAGTGCTCTTGGGCTGAAGGACACCCCCCATGTCTCCAGCTGGGATGGCATTAACTGACTAATCTGCTTGTCAGCAAAGAGACCAAAACTTCATCTGCAGAGTTCTGGTCAACACAATATTAAAAGAAAAAAAGACGTTGAGACCCTGGAAAGAGGGCAGAAAAGATGAGCGACGAAGATGATCAGGGGGCTGGAGGCTGAAACATACGACGAACGGTGGCAGGAATTGGGTACGTCCAGTCACGTGAAAAGAAGGACTAGGGGGGGAACATGATCGCAGCGTATTTGCCTTCAGAAGTTGTGGGTGCCTGATCACTGGAGGAGACTGGACAGCCATTTGTCTGAAATGGTACAGAGCCTCTCCTGCTTGCGCAGGGAGTTGGACTAGATGACCTCCAAGGTCCCCTTCTAAGAGGAAGAGCCCAGGGCCAATGGCTTCCGACCAAATTAGGACGCACTGGGGAAGCAGAGGCCGTACACGGTTGTAGGCGGAGTAACTCCAGAGACCAGGCAAAGGAGCTTTTACCAAAAACAGGTCCTTTTTTAAAGGGGTATATGCAAAGCCTAACATTCCGGTTCCTTTTATTTTCCTAAAATAAAATAACTGTGGTTAGTCCAGCAGTTCGGCTCTCAAACGTGGTTCATCACGTCCCAGGCCTGGTCCCTCTTCCGAGACAGCTGAACCCCAGCTCTCGACCTGCTGCTTCTGGTTCAAGAAAATTCGGGTTTGCGGATTTCTACTTACGTAACTGAGACGGGGGGGGTGGTGGTGGTGGTGGGTGGTGGTGTTTCCTTCCCTCCCTCCCTCCCCTCAATTTCTTTCTGGCACTTGTTTGTTTGTTTGTTTCTTGACATCATCCGACATCTGGTTAACAGAAGGGCTGGCTGTGTACCACTTTCCTGGCCGAGCTTATATAATTCAGGTCCTTGCACTAAATCAAAACAGGGCCGCATCCTTCAAGATTCTTATTAAAAACCCAGGAAATTGGTCACTGATTTTAAAGGCGCAGCTCAGTGTGATAAAGAAGTTTAAGGGACACCTTGTTAATTAAAACTTCACAGGCAGTTTTTTTTTCTTGGACGAAGTCTCCAGGACTTTTTAGGAGGGCGCCTGTGCCAGATTCGTTTCAATTTCTGGCCGCAGCCAATATTTGATCTTCAAATGGTATTTTTTGGGTCCTCTTCCTCTTCTCAGTTCCTCCAGACCTAACGTTGAGCAGGTGGAAAATGTAAACTTCCTTGTCAAGACTTTACTTTCTGATAAAAGATTAGGATCTGCTTGCTGAAAAGTTCTGGCTTTAATTTCTTTTGCCAGAAGTCCATTTAGGGAGGGAGCCAAAAGCGTATTAGTAAATCTCAGCCGGCTAAACTGCCAGTTCAACCCTCTGCCTCGCCTGCAGCTTCAGTCGAAAACACAGAATAATAGGGTTGGAAGGGACCCTGGAGGTCTTCTAGTCCAACCCCCAGCTCGAGCAAGAGACACTTGTACCATTCTGGACAAAAGGCCATCTACAGTCTCCACTCTTTTTGAAAAACCTCCAGGGATGCAGCATCCAAATGTTTTGCCATAGCAAAAGCCCCTGGTAGTCCTCGACTTACAACCACAATTGAGCCCAATGTCTGCTGCTACAGTTGTTGACAGTTGTTAAAGTGAGTTTTGCCCCTCCCTTGCCACCGTTGTTAAGTGAATCCCTGCGGTGGTTAAGTTAGCAAGTCAGGGGTTAAGCGAATCGGGTTTCCCCCTTGACCGAAGGTCGCAAAAGGGAATCACATGACACACACACACCCCCCGGGACGCGAAAACGGGTCGTAAAGTCAGTTTTTTTCTGTGCCGTTGCAACTTCAAACGGTCACTAAACGAATTGTCCTAAGTTGAGGACTACCTGTATAGGTGCCTACCTGAATTATGTCCTTCTGAGTGTGGGTGGCTTATGCTAAGCTCAATGGGTCAGAGAATTAAGACTTTAAAAATAACCAAATAAGGAACTGATAAAGGAACAAGGGAAGATCTTCTAGGTGGTAATCTGTTTAAAATTCCTAGTTATCCCTTGTTCAAACAATGTGGATTGTTTCTCTGCCTTTCAAGTCAAGGTTTCAGGATTTCAGAAGCAAAGAATGTTATCTTTGGGACAAACAAGGCAAGGGTTTTTTTAAGCTTGGGTGATTGTCATAAATGTCTACTCTTGTTGCTTTTCGTCTTCTTCGTCCCACTAGCCCACAATTTCTAATTCTGTCCTCCTCACTTCCACCTACCTGCTGCTATTCATCCTCAACTTCTGGCTAGACTCTGTATAAAACATCCCTACCTAACACGCATGCGATATCAGCGACGCACGCAGGGCCATCACATGTGCAGACATGTCCCCACATAATCGTCTCCAAAAGGGCCATCGAGAAATCAAATCCCCACCACTGGGAATCGCAAAAACGCAGCCACGAGGAAAACTGCTTGCAAAAAGGGGAAGGAAAACAAAAACAAAACCCACAAAACCCTAACTGCATCAACTATGCCAAATTTGATGGGGCGTAAACAAAAAACAAAACAAAAACCAACACAAGCTTTTTCCCCCCTCTTTCTTCTCCCACCAACCGCCCCCAAATGCTTCATTGGGAGGAAGGCGACAAGAGAATAGGGAGCTGAAATTGAGGAAGAACGTCGAGGATTGAGGTAGGGGCTGCTTTTAAGGGATTACAGGATCAGAATTCCTCCCCTCAACCTTCTGGATGATCCCATTACAAGTAATTTATCATTCCCCAAAACGGCACGGCTGAAATTCTCCAGCCTGGAAAGGAATGCCTTTGGAAGGAAAAGCCCACCCACTCCAATCTTAAAAACACCTCCAAATGATTCGTAAATTCTGATGCGACGGTCTCCAAAAATTATAGAGAAGAATTTCCCCTTTGGTTAGAGCTAGCAGGTCAGGGCTAAAGAGGTTCTGATAACCACAAGGAAGGAATATTCGGATTTTCTGTCCTGTGTCCAGTTCTGACCATCACATTGGCGACCCAACAACTTGCAAGGTTGCCTACAGAGATTCTCCATCATCTGGGTCGTGGCTGTCCCAAAGGTGCTTTTTTCAAGACTTTCAAACGGGACTTTCTGGTTTTTCTTTGAAAAATGTTTTCTTTCTTTTCCCGGAAGACATTTCACTTCTCATCCAAGAAGCTTCTTCGGTTCTGGCTGAAGTTCTGACGGACTGATCCCTCCGCCACCATTCAGTCAGAACTGAAGAAGCTTCCCGGAGGAGAAGCGAAACGTCTTCAAGGGGGAAAAAACCCCCCGAAGGCAGTCCGGTTGCCTTTTGAAAAAGAGAAGAAAAAAATGAAACCACCTCTGGGACATCTTGAAAGGATATGCTGGTATTATTGGGATCTCATGAAGCCCACTAAAACTAACAAGTATGTATAAAAAGAGATGTAGCAGATGGGAGTGAAATTAGGAACAGTGTCTAGAAAGAAGAGAGAGAGAGAGAGGTCGCAGTTAAGGCGAACACTATATATATTTATGCATGTACTGACTCACAGAAGTGGGGGAGGAAAAAATGACAACCTGCCACATCCTGGAAAGAAAACTCATGATGAGCAAGATTTCACTTTCCCCAGAGACTGCAAGCAATTGGGTTTTTTGTTTTTATTTTACACACACACAGACACACACACACACGGAACAGAACAGGATGACAGAGTTAGAAGGGACCTTGGAGGTCTTCTAGTCCGACCCTCTGCACAGGCAGGAAACCCTATGCCATTTCAAACAAATGGTCGTCCAATCTCTTCTTCAAAACTTCCAGTGTTGGGAGCACCCACAACTTCTGGAGGCAAGCAGTTGCACAGATTCATTGTTCTCGCTGTCGGGAAATTTCTCCTTAGTTCTCTCTTAAGCCTAATTGCTATCACTATTGCCATGATGCAGTCACACATTTAAAGGAAACGTTATTTTAAAAGGGTAGGCTGCCTTATAAATAAGTATGAATTACAAATTTGATGCAAACCCACGATTCTCAGCTATAATAAAATCAAAATGAAAGTTAGTGCCTAAATTGTATGTGTATACACACACACACACACGCACAAAATGGAAGTTCTGCCTAGTGTATAAACCCTACCTGCTAAACTAGGCATGGAGATGGCTTTGAAAAAGACATTTAATGGTTCTTAAGTAAATAGCAGAAGAAAGAAGGGACTGAGAAAGTCAAGGGTGACTCATCTTGGCTCTCTATGGAACAAGACAGGTGGTGGGGAGAGATTCCACCAGGTTTTCAAGGTTTTGTTATTATACCTTGAGTACTAAAATACATTTCCAGTAATCCCAGTGGAGTCTTCTTTCCGGACTGGCCTACCTGAAACGGCTGGCAGGTTTTAACTTGGATTTAAGAATTAATTTAAGTCCTTATGGTTTTTAATTTAAGAATTAAGGACCGAGGAATAAAGAAGTCGTTTCCTTTGATGACTAACCAAAGACGTGGAAGGGCTCTTTGTAACGGCTTTCCTTTCAGATTTGTTCTACGGCCACATTGATCTAACCTACTTGCCTTGGGTTTTGGTAAGCCACAAAACGAGACACCCTCAACCCAATTGTCGCTCACTAAAGTCGAGCGTGCCGATGTACCTGCAGGACTTTACCAAATCGGCTTCCAGGAAAGAAACATATGCCAACACAACTCTACTCTACTCCTTTTTTGGTTCAATACCCCCGACGTTAATCCCTAAAGTATTTCCTTTTTAATTACAGTCCCACATGCCAAGCTTCCTTCCTGATTTCCACAGCTAGCGAGCACTAGTCCGAATTAACCTGGCACAGGTAAGAACTTGAATCTGCATCCAGCAAAACTCAACTGACGTCTCCCTTAACAACGGAAGAATGTTGGGCTTCAATGTGGCCGTAAGTCAAGCGCACCGCCTCCGCCCCTCACTACGTTGGGAGAGGTTAGTTACATCAGCCCTCCCCTTGTATACGGGCAAGGCAAGGCCCCCGACTCCGGCATCGCACCAAAGGTTCAGGTGGGCACCTTGGCCTCCTGTCTGGAACAGAAAGTCTTCCCAAGCCTTCCCAGACTTCCTGGTCAAGGGAGGAGACATGACACAAGGAGCAACTCACTGAGGTTGCCTGAGGTGAACTTTCCCGGGTTTGAGAGGCCGTTGGGCAAGTCTCTGCAAGGCATCGCGGGCCGAGGCAGCGCAAGCGAGGCTCCTTTCTTTCACACGAGTAAAAAATAAAAATAGTTCCCTCCGTGCGTGGGGAAGCCATCTGCCCTGGGTTTCTTCTCTGCCTACTATCCTCCATCTCTTAGGAGGAGAGAGCGGCTTCCGAAATGGACAAAAGCTCTCCTTCGATTACTTAACCCTCCCTGAAACCAGAACCAACCAATCAATCAATCAATCAAAAGGAGAACGGGCCGCGCCTCCAACGAGCCGTACGATGTGATTCAGCCAGGAAATGAAACCATCGATGAATGAAGCCAACATAGGTTTCTAAAAGCAAGGGTGGGGAAAGGATGGCCCCTTTATGGCTTGTGGACTTCAACTCCCAGAATTCCCGAGCCAGGAATTCCAATTCCCTTCCCTTCCAATTCCCATCCCACCTTTGGAAAGTGGGAACAACTCGAGGCCAATTCGATCACCTGGCAGCCACCTTTTGCGAGCCTACCTGTCCTATCCGAATCGGCAAGGGAGCAGGATTTGGGCCACGGGTTGAAAAATAAAATAAAATAAAGACTTCTCCAACCGGAGAAAATAGGAGGCTGCCTGCCGTGTTTTATGGAGTTAAAAAGCCAGGAGAGGTTCAAAGCGAGGGTTAGGATTCATAGGGACACACTGCCGTGGGTAAATCCCAACACACATACACACCCGGAGCCCGAGTCTCAAGCCCCTGCACACCAGAGTGGCCACAAAAAGCACCCCCATTCAGGCTTGACCTTAATTGCAAGCTACTTCCAGAAGATGCTGGGACGCAGATGTGAGGAAATGCCTTTTTAAGGATTTCGAGGGGGGGGGGGAGAAGAGGAAGAGAGAGAGAGAGAGAGCACAAGCACTGCTCTGTGGGTAATTAAATTAATGGTTTAGCCTCCAATGTGATGTTTTAGTTCTTTCCTCCCATCAGGGTCAGACTTTGCAGAAATCCAGGAGGGAGGAGGGAGGAGGAAGAGGAGGAGGAGGGGGGGAGGAGGAAGAAGAGAACTGAACCCACTGTTTATTGCTCCTATCCATAGGCAAGGTCAGGAACAGGCATGTCGAAGCTTCCACCTCCCCCTCCCCACAATACCAAAACCGCACAAACGCAAAACAAAACCAGATGCAGCAGCCCGAACGCTTGATCTTAAAGACAGCGTATAATGCTACCGCACTTATTCTCCCCAGTGATAATTTAGGTGCCAATAAGACTGTTAAAAATAGGACACTGCTTTCAAGAAGTTAGCTCCACTTAAGGGACTGCAAAAAAAAGAAGAAGAAAAAAAACCCCACACACAGAGAGAGAGAGAGACACAAAAAAAGCCTCTTGATCCAGATGGCATTTCAATCTTGCAGAGATTCACGGATGGTGCAGATAAAACTCATCTCTCCATCCATCCATCTCTCCATCCAATCTTATTATCTAATCTGATCTATCTAATCTGTCTGTCTGTCTGTCTGTCTATTAATCTAATCTAATCATATATATATATATATATATATATTCATTCATTCCTCAGCACTGGAATAAACAGTGGCTCAGCTCCTTTTTGGCTTCATTTCATAACGGAGAAACATGATTCCTCAACAGAAAAATATGTCAGTATTCCAGGTTGGGTGTTCCTTGTCAAGATAACAGCGGATGCAGAAAAAAAAATGGGTCTTGCTTCTCAATCCTTTCTATTAGTAATATGTAGGCTTAAAAGCCGCACTTGTGCTCAAGCCCACATCTGGAGAAAAGACTTTTCTGCTGGATGCTCTGCAGAAGGCAACACACTAAGCTATCAATGGTCCCTTGGCCTTCTGTACTGGGCCAATAATTACACCATGCTTCCCAATGCACTGATGATGTTAGCTAGTTTGGTCGTGGAAGGCCCGCAAGGAAACACCAAGGGCCCCACGGTTCAACTCTCAGCTATAAATATTCTCTTCTATCGATGCTTCCATATCACACGACTACACTGCCAGTAAGGCATTTTCCACGCATCGGGGAGTTTGCTGTATGGGTTGTAACCGTTTTAGCATTTGGAGAGCAGGGCTCAAAGCTGGTCCTGCTGTTTTCCAACCTCAAAGAAACCCTGCCATGTGTAAATTACACAGCTTTCAGCTCTCTTTAAAGGGAAGATGTCTTCCCCTGTGCTCTCGCTCTCTCCCTCACACACACACACAAAACACACACTTCCACCTCATTTCTATCCGGCTAATGAGGTATTAATACTGAAACCTCCAGCTGGATCCAGAGCCACTCTCTCCTTGCAGAAAGCTTAATGACTCGGCTAAGAGCAAACCCACAACGCACAAAGGGGGTTGTTGGGGGTTTTTTTTGGGGAGGGGGAGGAGGGTGGGGCTGTTGAGGCAGGCAGGATGCCCCAGAAACCAAGGAGACACACTCACAAACACAGACACACACAGGCTATACACTTGATTTTGCTTCCTCAAAACAAAAACGAAAAAAAAAAAGAAAAGAGGAGACGACTTTGCTTTTTCGGCCCAACCGCATATTGCGTCACCACGAAGGATGGAAGCTGCTGCACCGGCTATTCCGAGCTAGTGCCAGACTACCATCCTCCCTGACCACTGGGGCGGATGCAAGCCGAAGTCCAGGTCTCCGGACGTCCTTTATACTTCCAAGGCCACAGACAAAAAAGAAACAACTGCTCTTTCTTGCCAGCTGTGCCCTTCAGACATGAACGGGGTGATCCCCAGCACAGCAGCCAACTCGGAAGGTACCACTCACTTCAGGATGCTCGCAAAAGGTTTATAAAAAGTGGTTTATGATACAGAGCAATGCGCTCTGGAGTCTTCTGGGGGGTTGTAACCTTGGCAGCAAGTCGTTACTCCTAGTAGGACATCTCAACCTGGCATGCCCAACTCGCGCTAGAGACAGGTGACCCATTTTTCTGAGTCTCACTGACCCACTTATCTGATGTCAGGAGTTCAGCTCTTATCACGCCCGCTTTATCCTCTACAAAACCCAGAAAGCTGGCTGATGAATATCCTTACTCGGTTTCCTTCCAGTTGCAAGGCTCAACCCCATTCCTGACAGCTTCCCAAAACCACCCTGGGAATAATTACACCTCATTTTCCTCTGAGCAATTCTTTTGTGTCGAGAAAATTCTTGGAAGCGCAACAGAAGCCAACCCGGGGAAGGCCGCACCTAAGAAAGTGGAGAAGGGAGGTTAAAATGTTAGGATTTAATCTTTCGTCTCCTTTTCTTTGAAGGCAATGGTAATGCCCAGCGCATTTGGGAAGGGAGTTGGGATGGAGGAGGAGGAGGGAAGAGAAGGGACTAAAATAGGCCGGGAGCATCATTAAAGGGGATATTTTCTGCTTCTGTTGAGTTAAGACACCTCTTATATCCTTCGGAAGCCTTGGCTAGGGACACACAAAAAAGCTGGATATTATTTATTTATTTATCTAAATCACAGGCTGCGTGGGGAGGTAGTGAACTCGAAATGGCTGGCCCAAACAATGCATGGAAAGCCTGCAAATCTCAAGCCACCTTAACTGAGTCAGCTGCCTTTTGTGGTTGCAGTTCACACATTAGGAACTAGCCGGGCGGCGAGGCTAAAAGAATTCTGCAAAAGTTATCCCCCTAGCTCAGTCATACTCTTTTCCTTCTCGTTCTTCTTTTGCTGTTTGCTTTTTACTTTTAAAAGAGGAAGTTGTGTTGTTGTTTTTTGCCCCCTCTGGCACCGTGTTGCCTCGTATAAGCGGCTAGCCAATTTGTCTCCTGCCGGGGCACCAATGAATAAAAAACGGAAAGGACAAGTTTCTATATTAGCAATACTTCAGAGGCTCAACCGCCAGGCAGACACAGAGAGGGCGGTGGGTTCGAGGGACAGTATTCCCACTTAAGAGAGGAACCAGGGCCTTACAGGCGGTCCTCGACTTACGATCGCAACTCCTGTCGCTAAGGGAGACAGAGTTTGTCAAGGGAGGTTTCCTTGCCACGCCTCTTGCGTGAATCATTGCAGTTGCCGAGTTAGCAACACGGTTGTTAAATGAATCCGGCTTTCCCGTCAGAAGGTTGCAACGAGGGAATCCCGTGTCCTGCACGGGACGCTGTAAACGTCGTAAATATGAGCCAGCTCGCCAAACGGCTGAATTTTGATCACGTGACCACCGGGGACGCCGCAGCGGTTGGTCACCCTTTTTTTTTCCCTGCACCGTCGTAACTTCGGACATTCACTCAACGAGCTGTCGTTAAAGTCCGAGGACGACCTGTATTTGGCAAATGGCAGAGGCCGCCTCAAACGGAGCAGAGAATTTCAAACCAACCATCGTTTGCCACAAGCCTCCTTTCTGCATTCTTGCCTCGGTTGGCCGTTTTCGCAAAAGTAGAGGAACTGGATTCCCAGGTGGTTACAAAGCTGAGCGCACTTCGCCAGGTGCAATCCAGATGGAGCATAAACACCGTCAACAGATCAAAACAAATCCACCAAAGCTTTCAGGAAGGGGATCTCTTATCGCCGTCCCTTTTTTTTTCTCTCTCTCTCTCTCCTGCAAGCAGAAATCTAGATCAATTTAAAGGCTGGAGAGGAAGCTGATGGAGGAGGATCGGGGCTTAAGGAATGCCAGAGAGAACTTCCAGGGGTTACTCCTGCTTGGAAACTGACCAGGGATTCCTCTAACAGGAAATCAATAGGAGCAGATGAGATTCCAACCCAAAAAAGAGGCTTTGTTATAGATTGTACCACAAAATGCACAGCCCGGTCAATTCAAGGGTCAGTTGGAGATTCAACAGGTCCACTCAACGCTTTTCTAAAGCATCTGTAGGCCAGGCGAGGAATCATGGATGAAAACTGAACAAGGAGAGATTTAACCTGGAAATAAGGAGGAATTTCCTGACAGGGAGAACAATCAACCGTTGGAACAGACGTTGCCTTCAGAAGTTGTGGGAGCTTCATCATCACTGGAGGATTTCGAGAAGAGATTGGACTGCCATCTCTCAGAAATGGTGTAGGGTCTCCTGCTTGGGCCCCGGGGGGGTTGGACTAGATGACCTACGAGGTCCCTTCCAACTCATCTCATCTCATCTCATCTCATCGCTCTCTTCCTACAAAGCCACAAACATTTTATGCCATTTGAAACAGGCCTGCCACCCCGCAGTCATTTCCGATGGAAAATGCGAAATCCTACCAACTACAGCGGAGCCCAAAATGTTCTGTGGCCGAGAGAGTCCCTTTGGCTAAGTGAGTTTCTCCCCGTTTGAGGACCTTTCCTGCCACGGTTGTTAAGCGAGTCGCTGCAGTTGTTAAGAGCAGAGTTGTTAAGTGAATCCGGCTTCCCCGTTGACGTTGTCAGAAGGTCACAAAAGAGGGGTCACGTGACCCCGGGACACTGATACCGTCATAAATATGAGTCGGTGGCCAAGCATCCGAATTGAGATCACGTAACTGATGGGATGGGGGGGAGACACACGCTGCAACGGTCGTTAAGTGTGAAAACAGGCCCTAAGCCAGTTTTTCCAGCACCATTGTAACTATCAAGCGTCCCTGAATGAATTGTCATAATTTGAGGACTAACTGTGCGAATACAAATGCAAAGAATGGTGCAGACGGAGGCTAAACGAGGCAACCTGAAGACAAGCCAAGAGCTTGTAATATACTCTGACTGTTCCAACTTCATCTTAATCATCATCATCTTCATGTGCTTGCTGCTTTGACATTATTTCTCCAAAGCGTTATTGTTTGATCCTTTAAAAAAAAAACCCCAACCTCGCTCACTTTGAGCTGCAACTGGTGGAATATCAAGGTGGTCTCAAAACCACCAGTTTTCTTAAATATAACAGGGGATGATGCCCCTTTTATGCCAGGTCAAATTTCAAGATGGGAGCGAGGGAATTAACTGAGCTACTGGCTTTGATCCTGCCTAGACTTGAAAGTCAGCAAAGGAATTCTTGTGTTTTCGTCCGGTTGCCTGCACGTACATGCAAAACTGAATGCTTTTTTCTTTTAAATATATATAGACATATACATATATATTCCTCGTCCCTAGAAAAATTGAGCTGCCTCTAAGAGAGACTTGCACGCTCTTCAAATTCTGTACTGTAGCCAAGAAGTCAGAGAGTCATGGTCAAAAGCTACACAAGCAAGAAGATGCCTTTTCAAAAGAGAAGGTTTGCATTGGGTTTTTTTTTTTGGTTTGCAGGCTTTTCTGAGCCTTCCAAAGTGGGGGGATTTATTTATTTTTTTTGCAGCTAAAACGAGGACATACATACACACACACACACACACACTTGCCCCCTTGCTCTGCTTCTCAGAATCCTTGAAAGATCCTGAAAGATCCTTGACCCATCCTTCTCATGCAATCTGCCACACCCGCCCTGCTCCCTTTGGGAATATTAAAAAAAAAAGAAAGAAAGCACGAAAAAAATTCTCAGTGAAGTCCAAATGCATCTTCCCTTGCTCAATTCAAATTCACACGGCTCTCCCAGCGAAGATCAAACTCTCCCCAACCTCCCACGTACGTGTATGTATGTATGTATGTATTTATTTGTGAGGAAAAGGTGTACAGCCGCCCATCTGATGCAACATAACCTCGGGCAATAACAACAATAAAAACGGTAAGAAATCTCACACTCCTGGCCCCCAAAACGCAACACAACCACACCTTTCTGCCAACAGCTTTACTGGACTCCAGTCTTACCCAATGACCCTTGTCAACTGCTAAATCTACCAACTAGGATTTTTCTCAGAAACAGCTGTCCTGAATGAAGCATCAGTTCATTCTTTCCCTAAAGGTTGACTTTGGACTTTGGAGAAAAATCTTGTTAACATCATGGCTACCAACAGTATTTCTACGACACTCGCCCAGCATTTTCAGAATAAGGTGGTGCATCTTGGCCCAAGGATTTAGAAAACAGGGAAGATTGGTGTCTTGTTTTCTAGCTTTTTAATAAAAGGTGTCAGCCTGGAAAAGGCATGGGCCACACTCCTGATTGTCAACAGGGGAAGGGAATGCATAAATTGAAAAAAAGTGAATGGAAACTACCCGAGTTATTTTTTTTATCACCTGCTCTGAGGAGCACTCGATCCATTGAACAAAAATTTGAAGACGTTGAAGAAAATTTGAAGTTATTGGGAAGACTGGGAAGTCCTCAACCTATGGCCACAATTGAGCCCAGCGTTTCTGTGGTTAAGTGAGTTGCCACAGGGGGATTGTTTGTCGACTTCTCAGGCTGGTTGACACTCTTCAAATTTCGAGGCAATCTCTTGTGGGAAAACTACTCAGATCCAAATCTGTTTAAGCTTTCTGAGATTAACCCGGATCACTCAGTCCTGTCACCGAGGAACAAATCTGCAATTTGGAAAGCACCGGGACAAGTAAAAACAGGCATTTTTTTTGCTCCAAAAGCTCTCCAATTTGAGGAAATTCCTAAGCCAATAGTTTCTCCTATCGCCAAAAGCTAACAAGGTCAACTGCTTTAATGGGAAAAAGAATAATTTGAGAGGTTAACCACTTTCATCAGATAGTTTTAAACTAACAGATTAGTAGCCACTCTTCTGAATATAGAATAATAAGAGTTGGAAGGGACCTTGGGGGTCTTCTAGTCCTTGTAGCTCAAGCAGGAGACCCACTACTACCATTTCAGACAAAGGTCTCTCCAGTCTCTTTTTAAAAACCTCCAGTGATAAGAGCACCGATAGCTTTTGAAGGTAATCCATCCTACTGGTTGACTGCTCTCACAGTTAGGGATTTTTTCCTTAGTTCTAGGTTGCTTCTCTCCTCTGTTAGTTTCCACCCATTGTTTCCTTGTCTTGCCTTCTGGTGCTTTGGAAAACAGCTTGACCCCTTGTCTTTGTAGAAGCCCCTCAAAACGAACTGAATGCTTTTTTTTTTTCAATTTCAGCTGTTTGCTTTAGCACTTCCCCTCTCTTTGAAAGCCCAGTGTTGTTGTTTTTTCCCCCTATGATGCTTCGTTTTTAATTTTCATTTCTACTTTTAAGCAGCCCAACTGTTACCAGGGCTTGGAGCTGAAGATCCAAGGGAGAGCTCCATTGATAAAAGAGAAAAGAAAAGGAGAAAGAAAAAAAAAAAAGAAAAGCTTCCATGTTGGAGAGCAGAGATGCAAAACTCGCATCCTGATCAGCATATTCTCATTCCTGCCACCACGCCAGTATTAATATTCAGCAGTCTGACACAATGCTAGCAACAAAGACTGGGCAACCTCAGTCCCCAGCAATTGCATTCATCTTTCTAAATACCACCAGCTCAGCCTCTCCACTGCATTCAAGGATGGGGGGGTGCGCAGGGGGGGGGGAGGATTCAAGGGGACTGGGGAAAGAGATTAGAAATGCAACTTTCTACTTCCAAGGGACAATAAGGTTTTAGAGCCAACCACTGCCTTAGGCTTGGATCAGGACACCCAACCAAAATGAGCAGGGAGCCAAGAGGGGGGGAAAAAAACCCACATTTAACTTTAGCCAACATTAAATCAACGTGGTAAGAGAAAGAGTTAAGAGTATTCCCCCAGTTAAGAATTCCTCCTCATGTTAAAAATTTGCAAATCGGTTGGCCATTTTAAACACCTCTGGGAAACGTTCACAAGCCACGTGTAGTTTTTGGGAATCTGAATGTATAACTTCAACGAATACAACAGAAAGCTTATTTAGAGATGGGCCACTGCGACAGCAGGCGTGTTTATTTTTATTTATTTTTTTACATAAACCTGGGCTTAGGAGATTGTGTGAAGCAAGCCACGCAGATAGGCAGTCCTACACAACCAACCCTAAGGACCTCTCAGGATACTATGGCCTCCCTTGCATTATTCCCCCAGGACAACAACGATTACCACACTCAACTCGTGTCTTTCATCAGAGGTACCCACGCATGAAGACACATCACACCCAGAGACCTTTCAGTTTCTGAAACTCAGAATTGCCTCTGGGGTTCAGGTGCAAGAATCTGTACCATATTCCATTCTGCTATTGCAAACCAGAG
>JANHFL010002389.1:187665-198718 GCA_032468155.1 Oxyrhabdium leporinum
GGGGGAGAGAAGGGAGAGAGAGAGAAGGGGGGGGGGGTTTGGAAGCGTTACTCACTGGGTTTTAGTCCTTTCCTTCCTCCGCATGCAATTTGTTATGCTTTACAATGCAGTAGAGGATACTGCCAAGGCTCTGCTTGCCGGCTAATTCATTGCTGCCCGCCGCTTCTGCTGCTGCTAGACAGACACCCAGCCCCCCCAAAAAAAGGACGACGGGCGGGAAGAAGCCGAAATAGGAAGAGCCAATATTGAATGGAAGGCTGGTTATCCTATTCTTTCACATCTCTGCTTCGTGTATCCAGGCCCGGGTTAGACTGGCCCCCTCGGGAGGCTCTCGCTGGCAGCCGAGGCACAAACTAAAACACGGCATGGATGCCGGGGAGGTGAGGAGAGAAAAGTGCGCCTCGGTTTCCCCCAAATGTTACCCAGAGGTGCCTGAGGGAAGGGTGCGTTGGCAAGGGTCCGGAAAGAAGGGAGGGGGAGAGAGGGAGGGAGAGGGAGAGGGAGGAGAACGGATTGGGTTCTAAGGAGAGAGCAGGTTATAAACACGCTGCGAGCCGGCGGAGGGTTGCATTTGGAAGCAAGGCTGTTTAAGGAGCAATTTTTCTCTCTCCAGATGCACAGAGGGGAAAGCATCACCAGGGCCGTTTGCGGCGAAAATAACATTAAAAAAAAAACCACCACCCCCAAAAAAGACAACAGCAAAACCCAGATAAAATAACGCCTATGCTTTAAACGCCGTGGGACGTGGACGTCCAAAGGTTCAGCCTAAATCCTCTTGGCTCTTAGGCCTCCACAGCTAAGCAGGGGATTCTGAGCCAGCCTAAGAGAGACTGGATTACGGAAGCCAGGGGCGGCCATGAGCCCATCCCCAGGAAGCCCCCCCCTCCCACTCTCATCCTAAAAATCAGAAGGTGTATTTTCGCCTGTACATCCTTATCACCATCCGCTCCAGTGAAGGAAACTTGTGCACCACAAAATCCCAAAGGAAGCGGAGGGGAGGGGATAGAGGGAGAATTCCCAGGGAGGGGTTGTTTTTTCTTGGGGGGTGGGGAAATGGGACGAGCAACTGGGAAGTCTGCTTAACTTGAAAATGACGTTGCTGCAAATGTACAGCTAGTCCCTGACGTACGACACTTCCTTTAGTGACCGTTCGAAGTTACAATGGCACTGAAACAAGGGACTTTCACACTTGCGACTGTATCGCCCAAGGGCCCAACGAAAGCCCTACAAACAATAATAAAATGCCCCTTTTAAGAAAAGTTTCACAAGCACAACAAAAATTCAGAAAGTTTTGAGATACAGGTAGTCCTTGACTTCCAAGAGATCATTTAGTGACCGTTCAAAGTTGCAATGGCACTGAAAAAGTGACCTTTACAACCGTTTTTTTTCACCCTTACGACCGTTTCATCAGCCCGTGGTCACGGGATCAAAATTCAGCCGCTGGGCAACTGACTCCTATTTATGACGGTTGCAGTGCCCTCGGGGTCACATGATCCCCTTTTGCGACCTTCTGACGAGCACGGAAGGGATTCACTTAACAACCGTGGAAAGGAAAACGGGGCACAACTCACTCAGCAACCATCTCACTTAACAACAGAAATTTGGGGGGGGGTGAATTGTGGTCAGACCTGTACTTAAAAACGAGTTGCATCTTGTGCCATGCGGTCCTATCGAAAGAAAACTCCTAATCTGAATTAAACAAAAACAAAACACTCGGAAACGATGTGAATTCGAAGGACTGCAAGAAATTTGCAGGAAGTAAGCCCTAAAAAAAACGGCAACCCCCCAAAAGAGTGTTTACTTCACACAGCAGTAAATGTAAGCATTGTGTAACAGCCTAATACAAACAACATCTCCTTTCATGATAAAGAGAGGAGGGACAATTAACCACATACTGTCTGCTCGATTCATTCCAGAAGGTCCATGTTTTCGTGCCATTGTAGAAAATTAACATGTACTAACAGATTGCTAATTTAAGTGGCAGCCTATTTTGAAGGAAAGGGAGAATTGAAATTTTCTCGCTCTGGTCTCCCAAAATAATTTCCAGGCAGGGAAATTTAAATATGGCTCACTGTAAACAGACAGACAGGAGAATGAGTGAGAATTTTAGGATCAATTAAAACAAGCTTTACCCGAGTTATTTTTAGTGAGAATTATAGCAGTATGATGGTTTAAAAGCCTCTAATGATGGCATAAATTGAAACAAACTGATTGATACACAACCGCTGCAGATATTAGCTGCTAATAGTCAGAAATTAATGCCATCAGTTAACGTTGGTTCTCAAGTATAGACACCGTTTTCGGAATCAGAGGGAGATGAAATATCTGGCATTAATTTAGTGCATCTCCAAGACATTTATCAACTGTCTTCTCTAGAGCAGTCAAGTATTTCATGGGTAATTCAGGCTGACCACTGAAACAGCAGGGGAGCATGCTTCCTACACATATCAGTGAAGAATTAGGTCAAGCGAGTTCCGCTAATCTATACAAATCCATAATTTATAATGGGACTGTCAAATCAAGCGACTTGGTGAGATAACGCCATGGACATAGCTTTAATAAGTGTAGCTGATCTGTTATTGCCACAGATTCAGCTCTAGACCAGGTGGGTCAACTCTATACAACAGGCCTTCATCCTGTAGTGGGAAGACAATAGCTAAAATGATGGTGATGAAGAAGAAGAAGTATTCAAGATATTGATAACTTTCACAGATAATAATTCACTTATTTTTCATGTAATAAAGTCTCTTGTTATCAGTCTGTGCCCGAATGACTACTTATTTAAGTGAATTCCGAGTCAAGCCAGCCGTTCAACTGAATCTCGATTGCACTATATTTTAGGAAGAGCAAAATCACTTACAGAACTAGAGGTATACTACATTTATGTTTACCCAATCAGTCTTTCACACACACTGTTTAGTAATCTCACAGATCAGGAAGAAAAGGGAGAGCGTCTTTAATCACACGCACATAATCTTTCAAGTGTTTCTAAACGTTTTTGTGAAAAGCATCTATATGACACCAGATATGAACACAGAAAAAAACCTCGTGCTAAATGCCACGCAGGACTGTAAAATGGCATTTTTACACCCTAGCAGAATCTAAGCATCGAAGCTCAACGAAAGATTAACTTGTCAAGTGAGGGTTTTTTTCCCCCCACTGCCGATCATTTATCTGAGACTACGCCAGTAATTCAAATAAAGTTGTGTATTGGTCCCACTTACCTTGATTCGATTTAGCAAAGACGTATTAGTAGCATTTTTACAACCAAATTATGTGAGAGAGAAAAAATGCACTTTCTCCTTGATGCCGATGACATGTCTGATATCTCTTGTACCTAGCTGGATTGTATAGTCTTTTAGACAAAGGTTTCCCCCAAAATTTACTAGCTATTACAGTAAAGCTAAAATTATTATTACTACTACTCAATAATCTTTCAAAACATAAACAGAAAACTGTTTCGCATACCTCAAGCAATTTCTAGTTTCATGTCACCTGGAAGAGTCAATTAATGCACCTGACAGCTTGATAATTAATCTCAACAATTAATATGGGTTTCTTAGTACATACTAAATAGGAATACAGTCATTACATGGTTTTTCTTCTATGCCAAAGAACTGGGGCTAAAAGTCTCCTCAAATACTGAATTTTTGCAAAATAAATTGCCAAGGATAATTCTGGAGGAAGCCAGCTCCACATCCAATTCATTTCTCTGTGCTGAAACTAGTCTTATGCCAATTAGATTTAGATTGCTCCGTTTTTGGCTGCGGCTGTTTTTTCCACCGGACATTTATTTATCAAATTTATTGGCTGCCCATTTTACCGCAGGCTAACGTTAGTTTAACTAAACCGTTTCCTAAAGCAAGGAAGATTTGTACCAATGAAATACTTGACGGTTTTAAAAGTATTTCCAATTTAGCTTTACAGCTTCTCCTTATAGATTTCCCCACCCCACCCCTGTAGTTCTTTTCCAGCCAAACCAATCTTTCAAATAACGTTTTGCAATCTTGGGCGTTTTAAGATGGGTGGGCTTCAATTCCCTGGCTGGAGAATTGTGGGAGTTGAAGTCCGCTCACCTGAAAATGTGACTAGCAACCGAGCAACTAACAAGCAAAGACTGGGACACGTAAAGCAGCAGCAAAGCCCAGCAGTGATTTTGGAAAACCGATGAAAGAAAACACATTACTTGGGACTGTGATTGAGGTGCCACTGACTGAAGGAAGATATGCTCTATTAACAGTTTTAACCCACACTTTTCTGACATAGGATCTAAGTTTTAGATTTAGGTTAAGGGAAAGTTAACTGGTCTGATAGCCAGAGAACGTGATCTTCCTGGCAGCGAAAAACTTTGTCCTGTTAGCCTGGGCTAAATTATTAGAATCCCAACAACATTGACAAATTAAATAGGATTACAGTATCGTGGATATGTTTTTCTCACATAATCCTTTAGTCCTTTGGTAAGATATGGTAAGCCTCTTTCCTCCTTCCTCTTTGCTGTAAGTTTTAGCTTGAAACAATAATGTTTCGTTCACAGTTGAAGTGAATAATATTCCCAAACAATATAAAACCAGCAGATGCAATTCTGAATTATATATATACATACACACACATATATGTATATATGTATTTATTTCCCTGCTGTCCCTAATAAAAGGCAAATGGAAATTAGGACAGAGCTACAAGCAAAATCTTGTCAAGTACTCTCTCACAGGAATTACCTCCAGAGAGGGAAGTTTTACATAAATTGGATTATCTTTTCTCTTTTTAATCCATAATTTATTAATATAGGTGGGTGCGGCTAGCTGTTTACAAAATAGGTTAGAGCAACTTCAGTCGAATCCCTGTGTATCTGCTCAGACAAGTCGATCTTGCAGATTGACACTCGTTCTGTGCAACTCACAAAACTGCACACTGGATCACAACTCGGTGTGTTACAACTGCTGAACTCTACAGTTTCTGTGGAAGACACTGCAGAATAATTTAACTCGAAAGTTTATTTATGCACCCAGAACAGTGGACTCCTCTACAAGGGTTCTGACAAACAGTTTAAAGAATTCCCCTTGGTTTTAAAATTCACCATACAGCAGTTGGATTTGTTCCTTTAGAAACATATCAAGGATATTCATGGATGCTAAAGCACTGATTCTGATCCAGGCTAAGTTTCTGACAGGTTCTGACATGCTACTCCCTTTTCGCTGTACCTCTTGCAGCTAAACTATGTTCTTTCTTTGTATATATTTATCACGCCAACGACAGACGCGATCCAGAAAAAGCTCAGCAACTCCATTGCCCTGCAGTCAGTACTACGGATTCAGTACCGCTAGATAAAATGGATAAGCAGGTCCAGATTAAATTTGAATGAGTTCTCAGTGAAATTAAGGGCCACATTTAAACCAGGTGAGTTGCGCTAAGCTCCAGGTAACTACAATTCAGAGGTCCCTTAATTCGAATGACATGTAAACAGGATGTCAAGCTAATATTAATGGCAATGTAACTGCAGCCCTCTCTCTTTAGTACAGGTAGTCCTCAACTTACAACCGTGCATTTAGTGACTGTTCAACGTTACAACAGCACCGAAAAAAAAATGGCTAAAGTCTCTTTAGTTTTTCACACTTACAACCGTTGTTGCATCCCATGGTCATGCGATCAAAATTCAGCCGCTTGGCAATTGACTCATATTTATGACGGTTGTGGTGTCCCGGGGGCCTTTTGTCCCCCTTTTGAGACTCTCTTACAAGCAACGTCAACGGGGGAGCCAGATTCACTCAACCATTCTGTCACTCAATTAACCACTGCAGTGATTCACTTAACAACCGTGGCAAGAAAGGCCATAAAATGGGGCAAAATTCACTCAACCACTCTTGTCTGCAACAGAGATTTGGGGTTCAATTGTGGTCATAAGCCGGGGACCGCCTGTACACAGAGCAACATCACATCTATGTACAAAGGGACATGGCTTACTGATCACGCAGTTGCACCCAACATCTTTATTTTTTTTGGGTCCTTCCTAGAGATGCCACTTAGATACCCAATTTTCTGCTTCCAATTACATCAGGAGCAAAAGAGTCTAAAATGGGTGGCTGCCTGTTTGCCTTTCCACGTTCGAGACTATTCTTCTCCACTGAGATAAATCCAGTTGGGAAAATAAGGCCTCCAAGTAAAGAGGAAGGCAATTCTGGTAATACTGATTTAGAATGAGAATGTGCAGTTCTTTTAGAGCAAGAAGGCACTTCAGAGAATGCAGACACAAGAATGCCCCTCTCTTGAAGTTTTTCCTGGAATTTTGCTATCATGGTATAAAGCAGCCCTACACTCCAGGGTGAAATAAAAAAATGCTGCTTGAAAGAAATGCAGACAATTGCTGCATTAGTGCCTTGGGGTAATCTGAATAAAACAACACACTATTTAAATATTATTTACATGTGAGAAAATTTCTGCCTAGCAATGCATCCCAACTACGTTGCCGTTTTTCCTTTGCAGGCCAGAAATATTTTGAAGGAAAATCAAGAGGAAGGGATGTCAGCCTTGGAAGCCATGTTTTATTTAAGGGCTCTGAGGCTGCCACAGTTAGTGCCTGGGAAATTGGGAGAGGGGATATTCAGAGAGAGCTGGAAGATTTAGACACAACAACATGCTTTCACAGAGAGTCAAGGACATGTCAGCCTGCACCTGGAAGAGGAGTGCTTGGAGGAGGGGCTCCAGTTGGGATGGCGTTGGACTGGGCCATGTGATGGGTGATGGGTGCAGGGGGATGGATCTTTGATTTTCTTTTGGGGAGGGAAAACCTGAGACTTTCAGATTCAGGTTTTTCCAGGTGTGCCAATATGACTTCTTCAATAAACTCTTACTTGGATGAACTTTGTTTCTGAGTGCTGAATGGGGAGTTTCACTGGAACGCTGACAAGGGATGCACTAAAACTTTTTAAAACCCCCCGAATTCTGTGCCCCGATACTTACGATCTTCTCCAGGACACCGCATGCCGGGTCGTTCTGGAATGCTTGGGAAGACTGCATTAAAACACAAAATACGCATCATAAATATATATTTCCTACAGAGGAGTGCTTCCTAGCTAACTCAGTCTTTTGAATAAATAGCGAGTGACAAGGCTGCTTCCTTAATCACAAAGCTGGGACTCTTAAAAATATGAGAATTCTTTGCAGACACCAACTACTGAAAGGAAAGTCAGGCTCAAGCAACATGCACAAAAGGAGTTATTGACAGTGAGAATAATCCACCCAAAAAAGGAAAGGATGGGCAAGGAGCCCTCTCATACGAGAAGCATAAATTCAAGGTAAATTCAAATCATTTAAGAAGCTGCAGAAGATAAATTCCTATGATTTTTGGTGGGGGGGGGGGTTTCGAACAAACAGCTTGTAATTATAACTGCATCTCATTTATTTTATCACTGAAGACAATGATCACAAGTGTAAAATGGGTAAGGATCAGATCTTGCTCAGCGCCGATCCAAAGAAGAGGCCAGTGGATGCCTCAAAGCTGCATTTGGAGTTTGCTTGAGGAAGAAGACAGAATGGAAGAACCAAAGCAGTATTTCTGATCGGAAAAGGAAGATACAGCTCAAAATGATAGCTAAGCTACAAGTCTCAAAACTTGCCATGAATAATAAGCCCTTCGTCTCTGTACCGACAATACAAACGGAAAGCTTCTTCCAGTTCCATCTGAGACGAAATGGTACAGGGATCACCTATTTTTTTTTAATAAAGAAAAAGAGAGGAAGAAATAATGTCATTTATGGAAGCAATCCGGGTGTGCAACTCTCTGATCTAAAATTGTTTGGGGTTTTTTTTTTCCTGATTTTCAAACAGTGCAATTTGGAGATCGCGGGAATTCATTTATGCATTTCAGAACAGAGGAGAAAGGACACTTCGTGGTTGCAAAAGAATTGTTCTGGGACCCAGCGACCTTTTCCCTTCATAAACGTGAGTGTAACTCCATCTCATAGTTGTTACTCGTTGGAAGGGCTGTGGGGAAATGATAGCCTGTATTTCATCCTGGCATAAAAATAAAACACTGAAAATCAGAATAGCGCAGAGTAGAGCTGGCTATTCATTCCCTCAGTCGCAATTTCCCTCTCTAATTAGCAAACATTTAAAAGAATGGCAATCATTCTCCAGGATCGTTTAGTGTGTTATTATGTCTTCCTTAGTTGGAAAACACTCTTTTCCTAAAGCAAATTCTCAGCAGACAATTGATGGAATTTAATGTCGCTTATTCGGAGAGAAGCACAAAGCGAGGTCCCCAAAGAATAGTGTGAAACAACCCTAACTCTAATCCTTCTTTACAAGCTAATAGAAGACACCAAATTCTTCCTTTCTCTCTCTAGCTGGTACAAAGAAATGGAGATCTATCTATACAAGTAGTCCTCAAAATACAACCCACCATATTTTGGTCGTATATCATGACAGTTGTAAATCTGGTCAGTCACAGGACCAACTAGTGTTTTTTTGGTGGCAATAATTAAGCAAATGCTGCAAAGATTAAGCAAACCCATTGTTTGTTATACCACCATTTAACTGAAAATCAAAGCTAACTTTCAATTTTCAGCAAAACCATCGAAAAATTCAGTCAACTCATGAGGCAAGGTTTGAAGGGAAGTTTTGGCTAGTCTGAATATCTGAGGCTATTCATTCAAAATAAAGTGAGATATAGCATGTCCCTAACGACTTCAGCTTTATTTCTCTAATCTGAAGCTGCCCATCGAATGACAGTTCGAAAAGGCTTTGGAAATAAAAAGTTATCCGTTTAATATCTCCTTTTCAGCCCAGATAATTAACTGCGCCATAAAGTGCTCTAGGGAAAAATGTTTTCCAAAACCACAGTTACAAAAATCCTGAAATACCTTCATTATCAATCCACTTCAGGGTAATGGGTTGTTCCTGTGATAAATTGCACATTTCTCTCACTTCATCACAAAGTTCATCGTAGTTCATTGAGGCACCCAGGTTGGTGATGAGGATGTCTCTGAAAGAGATGAATTCACAAATTGAAGTAAATATATGCTTAAAACACCTGGTGCTTGTAAAAAAGGCAGATATAGCTCAGTGGCAACTTGGCAACTTCCTACTTCAAGAAATTGGAAATACATTTTGAAACTATGCAACAGGTAAATATATAAGTAAATAAATATGTGATTTCAAAAAGGAACGATCCCACAGAATGTAATTGGGTAGCTATACTGAATAAATGCACTGAACGCAAGGAAAGATGTTAGAGAAAGATGCATGCAATTTCTTAATGCCATTACAGCTTGTCCTCAACTTACAACAGTTCGTTTAATGACTGTTCAAAGTTGCAACGGCACTGAAAAAAAGTGACTTATGGCTGTTTTTCACACTTATAATCCAGCACCCCCAAGGTCACTTGGTTAAAATCTGGATGCTTGGCAACGGATTCCTATTTATGATGGCTGAAGTGTCCTGGAGTCACTTGATCACCTTTTGCGACATTCTGACAAGCAAAATCAAGGGGAAAGCCAGATTCATTTAACAATCGTGATAGTAATTTAACAACTGTAGTGATTCACTTAACAAATGTGGCAAGAAAAGTCGTAAAATAGGTCCCCAGGCCAAGATCTTTAGGCTCTTGTGAATGAACTACATTTTAGATGGCTATTGGACATTTCAGAAAATGGTAACATTTATCATTACATGTCAAAGATAAATTATTAGCCACGTTTGCCCTAATTTCTGCTTTTTACTGGTAAATAAAAATATTGGATGTTTTACAGCCAGGTCACTGAATGTCCATGATTTGTGATTCCGTTCGTTGACATTTACCGGTCTATCTTACGAGCCATCAAATTTCTGGTGGAAAAAAAAGCACCACCCTTATTTTCAGGGGGCAAATAATAAAACGGAAAATCCCGTTCCCATTTTGGGTTAAGATAGCATAAATTGGGTACGTGGAAACATTCAGTTTGTAAATAGTAAATCAAGAATAACCAAACATAGCTAAGCAACTACAATAAAGCATTTTTTTAAAAAAAACAAACAAACCCTAGCATTAAATGGCAGCAAGCTAGATCCCGTGTACAGTGAAAAAAAGGAGAGGTAGACAATTTTCAACTTATGGAAGTGAAGAACAGTTTTGAAACATTGCAGGAGATAGGAAAAACTGTCCTTTATTCAAAATGTCAGCATGAAGTAGAGCCCTGGGAAAATTCAAATTAAAACACATCCCTCCACAGACTACATTCCTGAAGGAAGATTATGCTACTGCAACCTGTATTTTAGCCATTCAGGATGAACACTTATCCCACTTTAAGTCATGCATTTGTCACACCCAAAATGTATAAAGTATCAAGGAGGCACGTTAACAAACATGAATAGTACAACTTCCTCATGCTTACAACACTTCAATTTAGTCACGCTATCCAAGGTGGTCTGTCCCAGAAATAGACATCGTAAATAATTAACACCTTCCCGAATAATTCTTGACAGTAATTTTGTTGTCGGCGCCTCCACAATGTGTGACACGTCAGATTGTATGAAAATAGAAATCCTTTGCGTAGCGGAAACCTTGGGTAAAATTATTTATACCACGGTTTACGTGTGCTCCATAAACCCAGACGGACTAATTAGAGAATTCTACACTGCCTCAATGTAAACCCAATGTTTACATGTTCTTCATGTAAAAATGGGATTAGAAGCTTTTTTAAGGTTAAGGTTGACATTATATTCCCCATGTATTATCATAACTTCATAGAAGGAAGTATACCAATAGGTATACTGGTATACAGAATGAAGTAATGTTATGCTACTTTTACAATGACTTTACAAGCAGGTCTGCCAGCACAATTGGTCTTGTCTAATTGCCAGTGCCATTAAAGCTGGAAAGGCCAAATCTCATAAGCAAATCAGCCTATGGATAAGTTGTGGGCTAATTCTAAGATAGCTGTTCACTGGTAAACAATGGCAATTTCCCAAGGGGATTTAAATAAGACTTTCACCAATCTCCCTTAATATCTATCTATCTATCTATCTATCTATCTATCTATCTATCTATCTATCTATCTATCTATCTATCTATCTATCT
>JANHFL010002389.1:213849-224696 GCA_032468155.1 Oxyrhabdium leporinum
CCTCCTCCTCCTCCTCCTCCTCCTCCTCCCAACAAACCTGGGAGGCAGGCGGGCTCAGAATTTCAATGAAAGCCTCCTGATCGGGCGCTCTACTCAGTGCGCCACCCCAGCTGCAAAGGGTTTTTTTGTAAAAAAAAAAATCAGGTGGAGTCCTCTGTTACCTAGGGAGACACGTGCAGGTACAGCTGACTGGCTGATCCAGAAGGAGACCCAGGACATGGCCACCAAGAGGATGGAAGGCATGTAGGATTGGATGATGTAGACACCTCTGTTCCGCCGCAGGTGGAAATGGAGGCTCAGACGGGGGAACTGGCCAGCTGCAGAACGGAGATTTATTTATATTATTAGTATTAGTATTTTAAAAAAAGAAGAAGTCTTTTTTGGTTGTCCTTCTTTCCTGCCCACCGAATGGCTTCCGTCATTCCCTTTTCCCTACCCCTTGAATTCCCCCTCCCCCAGCCCCAATTTCTTTGCCCTCGCACTCCCTTCCCCATCTGTTAAAAAGAAAAACAAGACTTCTGGAGATGTTTCCATCACTCCTTGGTCCTGTTTAGTGCTTCACTTCTAAACGGAGAGCCCACAGGCCACTCTAAATCATGCTTTGTTAACGTCATCTGTTGGCTTCACCGACACGTGGACCCATGAACCGTGGATTACAAACCACGGTAGGGGAGGGGGAAACAACAGGCCGCCTCAAGCCGTCTCATAGTTAGATTTCTGCTTACCAGTGGGAAACTCCAGTTTTGCACTTTGTGAACTCGTAGCTACGTATATTGTGCGAATTTAGCCATATAAAGAGCAAACCATGATTAAAGCTCGCTTATCACCATGAATGAGCCCTGTGTTTAAGAGCCCGAGATTGATCTTTTAAAATGCCGTCTTGCCCATCTTGGCTGAATTGGGCCCCCGCGGCTTGTTCGACTCAGCTAGTTTCCTGTCTCCTTAGAAAATAAATCTGGTCAATAACCATCCAACCATTAAGTAACTGCGTTTACTTTACTTACCCGATTTGAAGTTCATAAGTTCAGTAGTGAATCGATAATTGATAATGGTGAACTGAGCAAGCTGCAGCTTATCCAAGCCGTGAATTTGCTCCTGGTTCTCAGACCAATGGTAGACGATGTCTTCGGAGGAGTAACCATCTATTTTTAAAAAAAACAACTGAATAACTACAGGCAGGTGCATAAAGAGGAAGGCAGAACTCACCTGACAACTGTCTTGCTTTGCGACAGAAACGTTGGGCTCAATTGCGGTCGCAAGTCGAGGACTACCTGCCCAAGGTCTGCGACTCGCGCCACACACTTGAAGCCCCCATCCGTCATCGATCAACGGCAAAGATGAGATTCACCAAACTAACCACCGTTGGTCCAAACCCAAACCAACCACCGTAGATTTCAGCATCACGCGTCAACCTAGCCCTGCCTGGTTTCCCTCTTTCCCGGTTTGCCGAAGAAACCTGATTCGAAAAACACGGCAAAAGCACATGAAGTCGTATCCCGTCTTTGTGTGCGATTCGTGCGTTAAAACTCACAGCTCTCCAAGTCCAGCATGCATTCTTGCTCATCCATTGGATACTTGGCGAGATCCATGTCACAGGCCACTGTAGAGGTTATCCTGCCCCAAACGAAGAGAGAGCAGAAAACACAACTCTTTCGTTCAAGCACCTGGCCGTTTACCCTGCACGCTTGGGCCGGTGCGTGTTTCCCAATTTCGGCCCTTTCTAGGCATGCGGACTTCAAATCCCAGAATTCCACCAGGCCACTGATGAGAATTGTGGGAACTGAAGCCCCCAACATCTGGTTATTCCTGAGATTGGGAAATGCTGGCTTGGAGGCACTTCCTGCCACATCTACTACCCGATATACATACAGCTCTGGCCACAAAAATGGTCGTTTTTACCTGATGCTGTAAAGAATGACTCCGTCGGGCTGCAGTCTAATCAGCTTATTCTCCACCGTTACATCGTGAAACCAGGCCGACTTAGCATTGACGATAAACGTATCCGGCAGCCAGAGTTTGTCCACAAAACGGCTATCCAAGCCCAGCGTTTCATTGGTCCGGTTGTACGACAGCCGGTGGTCCCGCCAGCTTTGATGCAGAAAGACTGTCATCGTGTATTCCTAAAGACAAGAATTAAGAGAGCAGATTTTAAAAACAACAACAACAACAACAACAACTCACAAAACAAAACAAAAATATTCCCTTAAACAAGATGGCTGTGACAACTTCCCTGGGCCAGACAGGAGCATTTTCCATTTTTCTGTCATCGTCCTAACGTATTCTTAAATTAGAAATGCAGCTTATTTGTCACCACTAAAGATTCATGAACTAGGTAGCCCTATTAGCAGAACAACAGAGTGGGAAGGGACCTTGGAGGTCTTCTAGTCCAACCCCCTGCCAAGGCAGGAAACCCTATACCATTTCAGACCAATGGCTGTCCAATCTCTTCTTAAAAACTTCCAGTGTTGGAGCATTCACGGCTTCTGGGGGCATTAAAAACAACATTTTCTCTAAACCGCGTAGAGAGGGCTGTAAAGCACTGTGAAGCGGTATATAAGTCTTGAGTGCTCTCGTGGGTGCTGTTTAACGTGCACTCAATCCATAGTCATGTAGCCATGGTTTATTTAGAACCAGGCTGGTGTGGCAGTTGGAAGCAAACCTTTTTCTGCGATCACACATTATACCAAACCACGTCAGAACTGATTTCTGGCTAAATGTGTTTAGGCCCTCTGATGCCAGCTTCTTAGTGCCACCATTTTGACTGCACTCAGAGCTTCTTAAGTATCTGAAGTTTGCAGTTTTCCCCAGCAAGAGGCAGGGCGAAAAGTTGTTTAAATGGTAAGGCTGTTGAATAATTTCTTTGGGGAGGCAAGATCACAGCCTCTACCTCTCCTTCATTGCGAATAACTCTTGTGGAACCCCCAAATCTAGTCAAAATCGCTGGAAAGTTATTCCTAGATGGTTGGTCGTTTAGGCTCTTATAGTACGCAGATGGGAACGATGTAGCCTGAAAACATCTGGCATTTTCACCCATCAGTAGAACGCAAGCGGCGTCACCGTGTCTGGTTTAGCTCTGGTGCTCACCATGTTGGCTTCAGAAATGTGATCGATGCTAGCCACTTCGATAGCCAAAGCCACATTAACAGGAGGCCCTGGATAGAAACGACGAAGAGAGAGATTGAAACAGAAACACAGAAATTCATGTTCATCCTAGGCCAGCCTATTTCTGTGCCCTACCTAAACTGGGGTAATGCTTGAATGAATACCAAAAGTTATGCCCTGAACCAGATGAGACCAGATTAGCCATAGCTCATCTCAGTGGGCTTAATTTTAATCTGTTTTTAATTTATACATGCAATTTTTTTCAATTTGCACCGCACCGCCATTTATACAACTCCTTTCTGACAATCATGGATTAATAGGAAGGAATTAAAAAGTGTAACCCTATGTTGATCTATAATACGTAAATAGTACATCCTATGCTAAAAAGCCTTACCTCCAATTCCTGGCCTAAAATTCCGGGCGTATCCTTTAATCAAGTCATCCAAATTAGGCAACCAAGATATTTCTATGTTTGACCCGATATAATCTCCAATGTCATTCAAGGCTCTCCATTGAAAGAACGAAAGAGACAAAAAGGAAGACATTAGAAAGAAAATCAAACACTGTATTTAGTGTTAACAGCTTTCAAAACAGCATTTTTCTCTTATAAAGGTTCAAATTTTGCTGCATATTTAAAAATTACTGTTAACTGATTTTACCAGGAATTGCACCTGATGAAAAAAAGCCAGGGGAAGTTGAGAAAATATTAAATGGATGAACAAGATGCTCAACAAAAGCAAGGCAAGAACACAAAGAATCTTACAATCTTAATTTCAGTTAAGGTTTGAACAGAAGGGAAAGAAGAGACATTTATCAACCTTTGACAAAGGTCCTGGATTAGATTCATGGCTAATGGATTCTGGATATTGTCAGAGATTATTCTGGGAACAGCTTAAAACACAACCAAGCCACCTTTGTGAGCTGGGAGAATGTTTGAAATTTTGAGTGCCTGTTGTAGGACTCCACAGCTTAAGCTGTGAGCCCCACTGAATTTTAACCTAATGAAAAGGGGCTGATTAGTAAAGAAATATACAGTGAACAGTCCTGTTTCCTGATAGTACATCATTCTAATCAAGTACAGATTTTATCCTCACGCAGCCTAACAATCCCCCTTTGCCCTCAGATTCAAGTAGGACTCTTCCATTTTCCACCTCCTTATTCCTAGTCGCTCTCCTTTCTCCAACCTCCATCCCTTTTCTGGACTCCCACTGTGTGTTAAACTGGAGCCTCCTTGGGGCAGAGATCAGTCTGGGACTTTTGATATAAAATAACAACATATACAGTATATAACCATGCTAAATGGGGCAGGGGGAGAGAAGAGAATTAAAAACAAGATCTGCAGCCCACCTCTTCTCACCAAACACATACTGCAAGCATAAACTAAAACTGTATCTGAGGGAAAATGACTCATCTCTACCCAATTACTGTACCAGAGTTTAGTAAGTCACTGCATGAAAAGCTGCCAGAAACCAAGGAGTCATTTTGTGGGGTGGGGCTAGGAGGAGGAAAAGAGAGTCAGAGAAGCTGCCAGCACCCCCAAATTTTGTTTGGGGTGTGCCCCCTCCTCCTCTGTCTTGTATTTTCCTCCTTTTAAAAGTCTGGGGGAATCTCTCATTCCTTCAAGTGCAAACCTGACCTCATTTTAGTATCCGGTGGCCACCTTGCCATTCAATTCAAGCAATGCAATCAGTGGGTAGGGAGAACTAAATTCTGGCCCACAATACAACTACGTAGTCCTCAACTTACGACTGCAATTGAGCCCCCAAAATCTCAGTTGTTAAAGCAAGACAGTTGTTGGGTAGCTTTCGCTCCACTTTACGACCTTGCTTGCCACAGTTTTGTTAAGTGAATCGCCGCAGTTGTTAAGTTAGTAACACGGGTTGTTAAGTGAATCCGGCTGCCCCATTGACTTTGCTTGTCGGAAGGTCACAAAAGGGGATCACGTGACCCCGGGGCACTGCGACCGTCATAAATACGAGTCAGTTGCCAAGCGTGTGAATTTTGATCCCGTGGCTTGATCCGGCTCAGATCCGGGGTGGCCTTGATTTATCACCCTTCCGAGTGAAGCAGTCAGCTTGGGGCAAAGGCCTCACCATTGCCGAGAGCCGGGTTCAAATCTCACTTTAAAGCCATTTGAAAATGCCAGCGTCAATAAACTGACTTTTCCTTTTTTTCCAGGCCAAAAGGGGACAAGTGTGTGTGTGTGTGTGTGTGTGTGTGTGTGTGTGTTCAGAGCCACACATAGACTTAAAGACTTAACCTTTGTATGTAGGTGTGTCAAAAAGTACAAGAGTCCCTTCAAATGCCCCTGCGCCCAGCCAACCCCCCCCCAACCCAAACAGCCCAGAGTAGTTGTGAAGCAAGTGGGGAGCTCAACAAAACTCTTTCTAAAGGGGGGGGGGAGTGAACTCTGGTTTGACTGCAGGTTCAGAGGCAACCTCTTGGAGGGAAATTTGGGGGAGCCACGGTTTCCGTTGGTTCGAATCCTCTACCCCTAGTAAGCCTTGGGGTCTCTCTTGGGCCAAAACTTTAAAGAAAACGCCAAAACAAAAAACAAAACCCGGGGATGTCAGGGCTGATGGGGTTTTTTTTGGGGGGCGGGGGAATGAACCCCATCTCCCAGGAACAAGAACGCCCTCCTTTCTTGGCTAAGCATCTGGCTCCTTTCCAACAAACGAGCGCTCCGCAGTTCGCTCGGCTCCGGGAAAGCTGGAATAACTCAGCCGGGTTAACGTTCCTCCGCGCGCGGTGATGCGCCAACCCGATCCAGCGTCCTGGCTAGACAGCGACGGGCCGGTAACCATCAGCCCCGTCCCGTCCCCCCTCCCGATCCCCAAATGTAATTTTCCCCCAAAAGCGCAGGGTGGCGCGCAAAGGGACGCCTCCCTTCCTTTTCTCGCCGCGTCCCTCGAGAGACTGGCCGGCTCCGACCCACGGCGGGGAGGGGGGGGGAAGCGGCCCCGCTCCCCCTTTCTTCCCCCAGCCGACTAAAACGGGGCGCACACGCAGGACGACACGGCAGCGGCCCACGCGCTCCAGGCCGGCGCGGAAAAAAGTGCCCAAGCGCAGCTAGCCTAGCCCGGGGAGGCTCCGCTCCGCTCGCTCTTACCTGGTGCAGGTGTGCTGTTGGGCGCAGAGCAACAGCAAGGAGGGGAAAACCCAGGTGAGCGATTCCATCTCTGGCCGAGAGGCAGAGACATTGACCGAAGGGGCGAGAAACAGATGTAAGGGGCAGGGAGTTTTCTCCAAAGTCCATCCGGGCGCGGGAGGGAGAGGACGAAGTAGGCAGCTCCCGAGGGCAACGCGGCACGAAGGTCGGTCCTGCTCCGCGCAGTGGAAAGATAGAGGAGGAGGAGGGGGGGAGACAGTGTGTGTTTGGGGGGGGGGAGAGAAGTTGGAGGAGGCTCCGTTGCCTCTGCAGCAACCAGCACGTTGGCAAAACGAAGCGAAGCGGAGTAGGGAAGGCAGAAGGAGAGAAGGGCCGGGTGGTCTCCTATCCCTTCAACTAAAATTCGAAGGAAACTGTTTTCCTCCTCCTCCTCCTCCTCCTCACCTAGCTCTCTCTCCTTCCCTCGCTGGTCAGTCCACTCGGGGAAAAATGAGACGACGACTGCCACTTTAAATACATTTTTTCTTTTTTTAAAAAAAAGCCATGCACAGAGCTGCTGGCCGAAAATAAACCCCTTTGGAAATTACAGATTTCGAGTGTTACCAAAGCAGCACAACAGCTGGAGGAGGAGGAGGAGGAAGAGGAGGAAGGAAGCAAGTTGACACGCCTCCCCCCCCCCCAGCCTAGATTTCCAAAAGGGGAGATGGAGAGAGAGGGAGGGAAGGAGAGAGAGGAGAAGAGAAGAAAAAAGGGAGAGTGGCGGAAAGGCTGCAAAGGAAGGAAGGAAGGAAGGAAGGCAAAGTGCAAAAGAAGAGAGGGGAGATCAGGGTTGAATCACAAAGAAAAGGAGAAGGACAAACAGCCTTTCTGGAACACAGAGAGAAGATTCTCAAGCGTAAAAATGGAGTACAGGGCTCCCTGCGAGCAGAGAAAACCCAAGATGAGTTTATCCTTTCCTAGAAGATGGCAAACTGTCAGGTTTAGGGATCTGGTAGGCTTGAAGGTTAAATGCAATGCTTCTTTGCCCCTCCTCTGTCCTGCCCATCCCCATTTCCTACTATCTCCCCAGTTGGGCTGGAGGAGGAGAGGGGACAGGAAGAACTCAGAAGGCTCCATCTCCATCGAAAAGGAGAACCTCCTTTTCTGCCCAATTTCTTAAGTTAACCTTTGGGCGTCTGCGAAAGTGCTGAGCCATGCTTAACAGAGCCCTAGGTTGGTTCAGCCCCATTTTCCAAGGACATCCTGGACTATAAACTAGTTTCCAGGACCGTGTTCCCACAACACCCAGGGCTAAATGGTGATTGCTTAGCTGGTAGCTTGGAGGCAAGGCGGATGGGTTGCACACTTGTCAGTCTGAGTGCTAAGGAAAAAAAAGGGGACCGAGAGATTTCTGGCCAGGTCTTACTCTGCGTAACCTTTGCCGATAATTACCGCAAAGATATGTTTTATTTGATTTTAATAATGCTGGGAGAGATTCAATGGGACAATCGGTTCCATCCCAAACTACTTCATAGTAGGATTGTTGTTATCAGGAAAAATAGATGGACATTGGCATTGACCTTTTGGCATAGTTTTAGGAATTACTATTGGTATCTTCTGTATCTGTATATGTTGCGTATAGAAGAAGGCAGTGTCAGAAACCCAAATATCAAAACCAGTCATGAGGACCTCCATTCACACATTACTATTGGTATCTTCTGTGTCTTATATATATATATAAGGATAGTTTTACTTTTCCCTTTTCCTTCAGGGCAACCTTTCTGAACGCATTTACGATTAAGCAAATGCCTGGGAATTTCATTTCTTCCCTTATCAGCCAACTTCTCTTTCAAAGCGGTACACGGGACCCTTGAAAATACCTTCCTTGTAGCCAGCCTTCCTAGCCTGCCTGAGTAAAACGTTTTTAAAGTGCCCTTTAATTAAAAGCGCCCATAAATGGGAAGGAGAATTCTGCAAAGCCAAGCATCTTTGCCTAACCTCCTCTCGATTTCCAAGAATGCCCCCTTGGCCAGCCCCATTAATCTTTTGAGAAGATAAAAATAGTGCCTTGGTTTGAAAGCGTGACCACCCGCCACCTCCATGCCCCCTCCCCACAAGAGACTTGAAACTGGAACAGTGGAAGTCATTTGGAGGGCTTGGTGTCGTAGCTTTTGAGAGAGAGAAAAAAATGACAGCAAGACGTAGGCTATGAGGAATGGCAGGTTCTCGTCTTCAAGTGCCCTTTGGAGAGCTCAGACAGTGACTCTCCCCAGACACAGATGAGTCAGCCAGATGAAAAATGGCCAAGGAGATTGACTTGCCATCCAGGTAGAAGTGGAAAACCAACTTCCAGGCTTGCTAAGGCAATGGAATAGCTGGCCTCCCAGAGAGGTGAGTGCGCCATCACCAGAGGTTTTCAAAAACAGACTGGACAACTGCTTGACTGGGATGGTATAAAGCTGCTGACTTGAGAAGGAGGGTGGAGTAGAAGACCTTCAAGGTCCCTTGCAGCCCTGTGATTCCAGCTGAGGCAGCTTTTTGGAAACGGTGCGTGGTGAGCTCTCCAGGGTCCTGAAACGGCCCCAATCTCCTTGGCGCCTTGTCTCTTCCGCTGCTGGCCTTGCATAAGGCCGTTTAGCTTGGCTATGGAATGGACCCATTTTCTGGGTTCAAAGGACACACTGACCTCCAGACAAAGCAAAGGGGCTGGCTTCACATAAAACACTAAGCCTCCCGCTTCCTCCCCTCCCCTCTCCCCAAAGTCACCACCTTTAGCGTAATGCGCCAATGCAGCCCTTGGATTTCCGACTAATTTGTACAAGTGCAGCATTAGCTTTCTTGAAGTCTTTGGGATGACTAGGGTTGGGAGGTTACATGGATACATGCCTGGCATTTGGCTGGGGTAAAAAGACAGAGGTGGATTGCCACTCTCTTCATTGAGGATGTCTTCCAAATTTGCAGTCCGGTTGACAATTCCAGAATTTCTGGTGGTTTTTTTTTTATCCAACTATTAGCCACATCTGGCCTAAATTAGCTTCTTTTTTTTTTCTTCTTCTTCTTCTTCAAATCAGCCATGGTTGACTATGGGCTGCCACTTAGCCGGGCAACATGCAATTTAGTTCCTAATTATAGGCCAAGTCTGGTAGAATTACATTCCATTGCAGGAAATATGCTTTCTGCATCTTTTAAGAAGCAGCTTCCAAGGCCTTCCAAGGCATTTTCCCCCACTCTAAGAAAAGAGACAGAAGATAACCCTATTCCATATTTGTAAAGACCATTGAATAGTATCGACCTCCCTCACAGGCTTGCTGTGTGGATGCAAAAAAACCTGAAAGTGACTTTTTTCCCCCTAAGAGCACCAAAGGACAAGCATGCTAGAATTAAAGGGAATAAAAAGCAGACCGCAGTTTTCCAAGTTTGTGATAGTACTGTATATAGCTGTATATATAGTACCACTGTTTACAGATATATGTTCTCTCCTCCAGCGTTTCCAAGGTGACAACCACTCAAATAAGCTAAAATTTTCTATCCCTGGCAGAAAGGAGGGGGCGTAATAAAGATCCAACTAGGTGAGGTTTTTTTGGTTCCTCTAGGGTGAGTTCTCTTCAACAGGAAGTTAACCTCTTTCACTCTTAACCAGAAGAGGCCAGCGATCACGACATGGGATCAAAACTTGAGATCTGAAATGAAAGAAAGAAGAGCATAGCAGATTCTTAAAATAAGACAACAATAAAGCTTGATTGACACTTTTTTTCAGGCAATTCTACTAAGGCATTGCAAAGCGATCTATGAGTTCCCACTCACAGATCCCAGATTTAAAATATATTGCGAAACAGGTGTTGTGGGAGAGGGGGGAAAATACATCATTTGTCGTCGGCCCACCCTTGTATCAATTTTTCCTCCTTTCTCTCCTCCAGGATGTGATTCTGTGGATTAAGTCCAGTTTGTTAAGTCATGGTTATCATCTCTTTTTAACGACCCCCATAAATCCCTTGCAGGGTGGAGTCTGGACAGCTGAATGGAGCCGAGTGTTTACTGGCCGGATGCCCTTCCTGTCGCCAATGCGGAGTTATATTCAGCAGATACATTCTCATTGTGCCCAGAGAGAGAAATATCTGCCTCTACCTACAGTAGGATCAAACTCACAGCCTCCTGACTGTGAGGCGAGACCTCCGCCCTCTAGGCCACCGCACCACTCTGAGTCATGGTTATCGTATAAACCAGAATTGGCTGAGCCCACCTAGCTTAGGCCTAAAGCAAAGAAAGCACATTCTGGTTTAGCACAATCGGCAAATCCAATCATTTGTTCCTAAGGTGAGAAATCAGATTTCGCACCATTGGACATTGTCAGTTTTAAACCATGGTGTACGGCTTTGTGTCTTCTGCAATTCCAGCCAGCGGTGGTTTACTTCGTCATTTCCCCAACCATGGTTTAGCAGGATCTGTAGACACAATCTGAGAGAAGCAGTCACCTTAGATCTCGGGATTGGATCTCTCCTAGCTTAGAAGCTTGTAGCTGGAATTCTTGCTCTCTCTCTCACACACCCCCCCCCCCCGGGGCTAGGCCTTTACATAACATTTCTTTTACGCAACGCTTACCTCCTCCACACAGCAAAAACCCATCCTTATAACGTTTCAATTATTTCAATTATTCCCA
>JANHFL010002389.1:235625-250660 GCA_032468155.1 Oxyrhabdium leporinum
AACTCCTTTTATTAGATTTGAGTTTGGAATAAGGTTAACTTTTCAGTGCTCTCTCTTTCTTTTCCTCTTCACTACTTTGTGATTAAGATGCACTTTGCATTCTCAATAAATACAATGTCTTGCATGCATATCTTCGTATTTTCTATCTTCCTGGTTTTTGCCATGTAGGCCCAGGCACAACGTAATGTGAAGCTTTGTAGGTCCCAGATGTTGTGTGTTGTAGACTTTGTTCTTTTTTTATTTTTGTAGCTGTTTGGTCAGCTTGCAGCAATCAGTGTCCAACGTACAATTGTGTACAATTGCCTATGTTAAAAATCTAAAATCTAATTGAATGATGCTTTGCATCAGAACGTTGTCCCTGGAACCTAATGGATCCGAATTGTGCTAGATAAAAAGGAAAGCAAGAGAGTGAGTTGGATACAGGGGTTTGGGGGTTTTTGGGGACTAAATCAACAATAAATAGGCTGTGGTGTTTATTCTGCAGGCAATCCTTCCCTTCACGGGGTGACAGCTGACAGTTAGCAACCAGCTTTGTGAAACACCAGGAAGTTAGTTCCTCGTTGCATGAATAGCAAACGTCTCCGGAAAATGCAATTTTTCAAGCTGTGACTACCTTTTAGAGGGATCTAGAACTTGGGTTTTCAAAATAGCTTGTTCTTGAGGTGCCTGACTCTTCTCAATTACTACTGATGTAACGCAATTGCTTTCATTAATGCAATTGGTTTCATTAATAATGTGTCGTCTCTCTCCCCCCCCCCCAATTCCCCCCCCCTCTCTGTCCGTCCTTGTGAGAATGTTTTTGGCCAAATAATCACGCTTCTCCAAAGCCCTGTAGATTTCCTTGCCTGTCTGTTTCAATTGGCTCAGATTTCAGTCCCTGAATAGGATTAAATTCTTATTGTCCATGGATTTTGGCTTTGCTTTAATGGATTGGTAATTGATATTCTCAATTTTAATATCCAGATGTAGCTGTTGTTTTCAGAGTACTGCTAATGCTGGCCTAAGAGAGAGGTGGGTGGGGGGGAAGAGGATGGATAATCTGGGATAGCAGAGTTACGATTTTTGCAAGGTGGGGGTCAGAATCCTCCATATTATTCACTCCACCAGGAAGTAAAAGGGATAATGGGAATTAAAGGGGCATGTGCTTCAGAGCCATTATCTTGAGAACATTTTGAAACAACTTCAGAGCTGCTGGCTTTTAATATTTTGAGTGTTGAGTTGTTTTTAGGTGGATGCTACTGAAGTGGTTATTACAAGTGGATTCTAAATAGAAGGGCAGTAGGCAAGAGGAAGGGAAGAGAGGGAATGAAGGAGAAAGGAAGAAAGGGAAGAGAAGGAAAGGAGAAAGGAGGGAGGAAGGAAGGAGAAATGGAAAGGGAGGGAGAGAGGAAGGAAGGAGATAAAAATAAAGGAAGGGAATAAGGAAAAGACAGAGGGAGGAAAATGATAGAGGCAGACCGGAAGGAAAATAAATGTGTGGTGTTTCAGAAGGAGCTTTGTTGAAAGATAAATCCCCAAATGAATTTCTTGGATGATAAAAGATCCAAATCATGACTGGCCCAAAGGGTAGCCTACAATTATAAATAAGAAGAGAATATGTGACTAAAGATTGCGAGAAGGGAAACAAAACTGCTGTTGGGTTTTATTTTCCTGAGGTTGAAGGCCTGTTCAGCATCATAGCATTATATAAGCTTCAAGGCTGACACTCTCAGGGTGGCCCAAAGCTGGTGACGCTTGCCTAGGCCAGTGTTTCTCAGCCCCCAGCCACTTGAAGTCGTGTGGGACTGGGGAATTCTGGGAGTCAAAGTCCGGCCGGCTTCCAGGGGCTAAAAGATTTGAGAAACACAAAAGGAGCTGCTTCTCGAACAGCCCGTGGCTCGATCCGGCGCTGCGAAATCGGACTGAGGGAATAAAATGAAGATGACAACATTTGCCATTTCGTCTGAGTAGGCTGAGCTCATGATTTCCTGCCTTCTTGGAATCACTGCTCATTTGAAAGGAAGCAGAGAAGAAGAGAGGCATGAATCGAGAGTCTCTTTTTTTGACTTTTTTTTTTAAAGCAACCATCCTTTTTGGCTGGCAGCAACCACCCCCCCTACCCCACCACCCCCACCCCATTAGTAAAATCCCCATCTCATTTTCCTTTGTTGGCCAGCTAGCAATTTTTTATTTTTATTTTTTTGAAGAAGAAGAAGAAAGCTAGGGAAATAACTAACTTGGGAGTCTTTCCTGCCGTGAAATTCGAGGCCTGCCGGCTGGGGAATTCTGGGAGTTGAAGTCCACACATTCAAAGTTAAGACGACGTTGGGGAAAAATGACTTGTGAGCGTTTTTCACACTTACGACCGTTGCAGCATTCCCCCAGGGTCATGTGATCAAAATTCAGATGCTTGGCAACCGACTCATATTTATGACAGTTGCAATGTCCCGGGGTCACCTTTTGTGACTTTCTTATAAGCAAAGTCAACAGGGAAACAAGATTCACTTAACAACTGTGTTACTAACAGTGATTAACTTACCAACTGTGGCAAGAAAATCCGTAAAATGGGGCAAATTCACTCAACAAGCGTTTCGCTTAGCAACAAAATTGTTGGGCTCAAATATGGCCATAAGCTGAGGACCACCTGTGCTTGCTTGACCTGCCAGTTGAAGACAGTGTCCCATTGGCAGCAGGGGGGGGGGGAAAGCTTTTGACTCTAGATAATTTTTTAAAAAAATCCCCAGTAACACAGTCATTTTTAAAAGGAAAAGAAATGGATGCGGAAGCTGTCAGTAGATAAAAGAAAAACATACATCAGGGGCATCCTCAGGATGGGGTCCAAAAATTTAAAGATGGTGGCTGCAATGGTACGAGGGAAGTGCCACCCATTTTTTATATGCAATACCCATAAAAATAGACAGAATTTAGATTGCATTTCCTTGACCTGAATCTTGAATTTTTGCACCATGCCTTTCAGGCACCCCTGGCAAAGAAGCATTGATTTGCTGCTAATTTTGCAGTTTGTGGCATTACTTCCATAAGATGTTCTTGCATGCAGTAGCAAAAGACAATATCGACCAAAAATGTGTGTTAATGAGAGGATGCATATCAAGATAAGACTTCTAAGCTGATTCCTTATCAACTGATCTGAAACTGGTCCTCCTGCAAGTTAGAATAACAATTTTGCTGCTACTGGCTTGCAGGTACATTATATGAAAAGACAAATTCATCTTTTCTCTACCGTGGGCGGTGCAATTTTTGGTTTTCCAATTTGCCCCCCCCCTCCGCGTGAGGTTCAGAGGGGTTAGGTGGGAAATTCAGATTATATTCCCCCCAGCAGTCTGCAAGGAAGTAATATCTCTTGTCAAGTCAGAAGATCTGCAACTTTTGATACAAGTTTTTTTTTAGAATGGATTTTTCTTTTAAATGCTTTTGCCTGTGTCCTAAACTTGAACAAGGATTATATAATTGTCCATCAGCGAGGGGTGGGGGGAAAGCATCTGCTTTGAAACCTGGCAAAAGTGACTGGTGATCACAGAGTATGTGTGAAAGAGTAAAAAAAAGTATGTCAGCCTTTTGATAAAAAGTGAGTTGGGTTATGGAAGTTGAGGCATATTTGCCTTTAGCTGGCTTAAAGTCAACATTCTTTGACCAAATGGATTTTGGTGCCAGATGAATAGAGATTTTGGTTTTTCCCATGATATTTTCCCCATCTTTTGCAAATTTCAATTGATAAGATTGTCTAGAATTTTTAAGATTGTCTAGAATTTGGACACGCAGAGGGTCAGATATGAATGTTTGGATAAATATCAGATTTCACCACCACCCCCTTCTGAAATAAGAATTTTTTGTTGTTGTTATTACTATTAAAAGTCAGCTCCCTCAAATACACAAATTAGTAAAAGCACCTGAATTCCTGGAATTCATTCTGTTTTTCGCTTTTGCTCTTCACTTAGGATGCTAAAATTATGCAAACTGCCTTGAGTCTGTGTGTGTTCACCCCTTTATATATACTCCTCACTTAATATTTCATGGTTCACCCAATAGGTTGTTATGGGAAACATCTTTATGTAGACACCAGCTATTGGTCGCTAGCTCAGCATTGGTTGTTCTGATTGGTTACAGTTCTCTTGGGATTTTTTTAAAAAGGATGCTTTCTCGATGTTGCTTGGAGATACTAAGATATTATCTGGGGTATTTCTGTAGACAGAGAAAGTGCTCTCTAGATAACAAATATTATAATCTATCCTTCAGGTTTGAGTGTTTATTATTATTAAGAAGGCCCAGCCTTCTTAAATAAGCGACTTTTTAAACAAGCAACTCTTGTGATACATGAAAAAAAAATGAAAATTATAACTATGAATCCAGGAAGATGATTAATGGTTGATAAACTCATCAGAAACGAGGTATTGATGTAAGGTGTTGGGATGTTCTAAAGTCTTCACCATTTCGATAGCAGGTTGTATGAAAAGATTTTTATTTGGTGGACAACATCTGCCACAGGTTTGCCTATAGCACAGCTGCCCTGCCATCTGTAAATATAGAATAATTAAAAGAATAGAGGTGATTTGGGCCCCTTCTTGCAGAGTAATTAGAATATAAGGTGATGTAGAGAAGCTGAAGGACATAATTGTAATTGACAACTGATATCAGGAGGTGTTGGGGCAAAGTTCAATCTTGTATTTAATTTTTATAGGCAAAATATATCTTATTTGAAGTGTTAAGTGCAGGTTATTAAGTCCTGGCTTTATTATTATAACAGCTTATCAGTGCTAGCTTTAATTATTTGTGAAACCTGCATGTCATTTCAGGAACAGGTCTTTACTGTTTATAATTTTATCGAGAAAATGGATTTTTTTTCTCCAATTCTTAAAACTTCAAATAGAGGTGTTTGAAACTCAAAAGTCTCCCACAGCATCCCGAATCCCAGTTGTGGTTGTTAGCATTTTAGACATTTTACTGGATAATAGGTGGGGAAAGGTAAATTAAATTCAGTTTAAATGAATAGAAACAATCCAAATGGCTAATTTGCCCGCCAGATGGGGACGCTAAGTAATAAATGCTTGTTTAAATATTTAAAAAGGAGATAAATTCTTCACACCCTTGTATAATGGACTAACAGTGGGTGTCCTCCCAGCTTCATATTTTGTGTATGTGAAATTGTAAGTGCGTGTATCATATTTTCCCTGTCCTATTTTCAAAAGCAAAGCTGTAACGTTCATAGGAACATATGAACCAATGCAAAAGGAATTTGTTTCCCAGAGTAAAATTAACATGTGAAATAAATTCTATTTAAAAGGTAACTACTTGATGTGAACCTATAGCTTTTGAGGACACCTCTAACAATTACTGAACCAACAGGCATATATATCTGTGAAAGTTAAAATAACTTCCTGCCATTGCTACGCAATTATGTTGACATTACTAATCAGACTGTTCCTTTTTAAAAAATAAATAAATCGGGATCTATAAAATAAGTGTCGTCAAACCTTGTTTTATGATTTAGTTGGGTTTTTTGGGAGGAGGGGGAATAGGAAGCAGATTTGAACACTTGTTTGGTTTTCTTTAAGCAATTGTACAGTCTCCAAAACATGGGAATAATAATTCCTGGGAATTTCAATTTAGTGCCTGCCATGTGTGTGGTTTTTTTTTAGTTTTGGTTGATTGTTGATTCCAGTTCAATTCTTACAGCATCGGTTGCTGATAAACTACCTTTCTGTGTGGAAAATAAATTTTACTATTTTAGAACCCGAATGACGCAATGTAAGGTAACCGTGTTTCTCCTCTTTTCAACGAAAGATGGTCAATGCTAATCAAAAGCAAAGAAATGGTGTATCATAGAGTTTTAAGGAGAGGCCTTTTTAAGTCTTGGTGGCCGACTCCACGAAGGAGTCCCAATTAAAATGCCCCCGACAGAGGGAGGTTTTTCTGGTGGTCTTCCAGGGAAAGGGGGATCAACCATCGCTCTCTTGGATCTTCAGACATTATTTAATTTTAGGATGTGAGAAGTGGATAGTTTCCCACTTAAATCCAGGGGTAGGGAACGGTGGTCCCATTCTCACTTGTGGACTACAACTCCCACAATTCTGAGAGTTGAAGTCCACCGGTCATAAAAGGGCCATTGTCCGTCGTCCCCCCTGGCCAGACTTAAGTCTAACTCAAAGCCAAGTTAGTTCTGCTTTCCCCGTGCTCACATGTTCACACTTGACACAGAAGCCTTCTGCATGACAGGAAGCTGAGAGTTGGGAACACCTGCTCTAAACAGGAAGTGGCTTGCAGAGTTTGCCAGATAGGCCACGCCAAGCTTTTCTTCCTTTCCCTGTTCTCGGTTTCGTTGAAAAAGACCCTCTCTCCTAACCTGAACCATTGGATCTGGCCAAGGATATAGCATATAAGACAAGGAGACCTCCGGGTAGCAGTGTACAACAACAGTTGTTATCCCCCTTAACTTGGATTTGTGTTGGATAATGCAAATGGGTTTCACACCGGGTAGAGTGGGGTCCTGAGCTCATTGCATAATGGGGCTCCCGTGATTTATTCTGTGGGGCTCTTGGGGCTCTCTGAGCTTGGTTGTTTTCTTGCAGATGTTTCGTTACCCTAGCTACTAACACTGATAATGTTACCTAGTTGGGTAACGAGACGTCTGCAAGGAAACAACCAGGCTCAGAGAGCACCAGGGAGGCCACAGTCTACTTCCACCTCTTCTCTTCCTCTTCCTCCTCTTCCTCACACTGATGATGTTACCCAGTTGGGTAATGTCTGCAAGAAAACAACCAGCCTCAGAGAGAGCACAAAGGGCTCAACCCTGAGCTACAGATATTCTATGCTTTATTCTGTTTATATGACCCCGATGCTTTGGGACGAGTTTGGAGGGCACACTGTAAAACTGAGCAGGAATCGTTGAACAACGAGAGGATTTGCAGATTCACATTTTCACATTCTCATCTAACTCTGGATTAAACCTTCAAGGAAGGCCAACCTGAAAGAAGAAAATCTGACTCTTTAAAAGCATGGGTTTAACCCACTAGGAGGGTTTTTCATGTGTCCGTCGTCCCGTCCGTCCCGTGTCGTCCCCCCCTGCCCCGCACGAATGTTACCCAACCGCCTTCATCGGTTGCACACAGTGTATTAATAAAAGGGTAAAGTTCAGTTTTTCAACTCAGCATTGTGTAAACCTCTCCCTTCCCGCGCCTTGCCCCTTCCTTCCAAAATACTTCCACCAGTTGCATAAACACAGGATGTTTCATTTCTTACAAGAACAGGGCCATTCCCATAAATGGTGAGCCTCCTGGCAGTGCAGTCTGGTTCACCCCTCCAGAAAATTCCCTCTAACCAATTAGGGTGGAGGAGTGTTTGCGCCTGCATTGCTCTTAATCACTGGGGAAACAAGGGTTTTCTCATTGCAGTCCGAGAAAGATATCTTAGATTGACTGAAGTATTGTGTTCCAGGTTCAGGAGATGGCCATTCTTGTCCAGGTTCCCTTCTCTAGTTTTCTTTCCACCCTTTGACCTTGGATGTTTCTCTCTCAGTAACCCTCCGAGGAAGAGATTGTTAAAATGTAGGCCTTCAAAGGAGATCCGAAATTCTCACCCAAGAAGTCTCGGTGAGCCCCATAAGAGCCATTGCATAATTTAAGGTATGCCTGAAACTATAGAACATACAATCAGATCTGGAAGGGACCTCGGGGGTCTTCTGGTCCAACCCCCTGCTCAAGGCCGGAGACCCCATATCATCCTGATCAAACAATTGCCCAATCATTGAAAACTTCAATGATGGACCACCCACAACTCAGGCAGGCAAGCTGTTCCATTGATTAATTGTTTTCACTGTCAGAAAATTTCTCCTTTCTTCTAGGTTGCATCTTTCTTTAGAGATCCATAGAGTATAGTCCAAATAATTTTCACGACTTGTCACTTGAGCATTTTCTAACACAGAAACATCTTCCCACTCCCATGGTCTCTGTTTTCCCAGTAGCATTTCACCCCAGGCGGATAACACACAGGAGGGGAAGTTACCTGTACTCCGACTTCTTCTCTCCGTAAGCCCATTTCATTTCAAAATGGCGGACATCTTCGATGGCATCGTTGGGACTACCGCTAAAATGTTCCTTCCATTTCCCACTGTTATCAAGGGCCTGTTTGCCTTGCGTCAACGGGAAGTAGAGTTTTTAGTGACAGCCATGTGCGAGCGATGCTTACAAAGCCACTTGACACAATGGAGTTGGGTAGAAAACACACACACACAACTGATGAAGAAGTTGGTTGCAGTTGGTGACGCTCTTTCTGCTTCTTTAATGTTGTCCATATGTTCGTGTTCACCAAAGATTTTCCCAACCACCGATAGTGTCCTGACTCCTGCAATGTTCTCCCATCTCGACATTTCTGGTCGGTTGGTTTGGGTCAACCCCCCTGTTGAGGACCTGTGCCATATTTCCCCCTTTCCCAACAGATTTGGAGAGCCAGGGTCCGTCGTTCTCCTGGTTCCTCAGCCAGAAGATAAGCTAGAACAAATGATAAGAGGATGAGAACAATTTATTTATTTATTTTATTTATTTTTACATTTATATACCGCCCCATTCCGAAGAACAATGCTCTAGTCTATTGCCTTTCAAACCTGTCCACTTTTAGGATGGGTGGAGTTCAACTCACAGAATTCTGGGAGTTCGAATCCACACATCTTAAAAGTTGTCAAGTTTGGAGAGCGTTGATTCAGATTGATTCTCCTTTAGAACCTTAAACCTGTTTGGTTTTGGTTTTTTTTAAGGTGAAAGGAAGAGTGAAATCCAGCGGGTACGTCTCCCTGCGTAGATGACTGTGCTATATTTTGAACAAAACTTGGGGGTTCCCTTGGTTTCCCCTCTTCTTTCAGCATAAAAAGAGATTAAAGCACAGTCTTCTGACAAGAGTGAACCTTCCCCGGTCTTGGGTCCAGATCTATTTGCAAGGGACAATGAACTGATTGTGTTGATCCTCAAAGCGGGGGGTCACAAACGTGTGTTACTGAAAGGCTAAGTGGCCACGATATCACGCGTTATCGATATGTATGGGACCCAACGATCATTACATGTGGAGACAGACAGTCTGTAAAGAAATGGTCTGGCGAAGCTTGAAAGGGGAGGTGGGGAGGCTAAACCTTGGGGCGTTGTTGTGCGTCACCCCCAAATATTAGTAAAAGATGGCCGACGTCCACAGTTACAGCTTTGCAGGTGGAATTAAAAAATAAATGCAATTATTCCACGCTTGCTACACGATCAACCAGCTGTTGGGCCGCATCTGGGAGCCAAGGTGGTTGAACTAAGCAGTTTATCCCACATTGCGTCCACTTTTCTTTTCTTTTTCCCGTGCAGTTCTTTTTTTAAAAAATAAAATAAAATAAAAATAATGAAGTATATTGCTTTTGGCATTTGCTTCCCGGCCTCGTGATGCTGTTAGCTGATATAATGATTCTTTCAAGAGACATCTCTGCAGAGATTGCCTTCCAAAGCCCAGACGTATATCAATGGTTTCTATTTAGAGGTGCTTTCTAACCAGCCATTTAGCAGTGCAGGCACAGAAAAAAGGCATCCTTTTCCACTCTACAAATTAAACGGTAAGGACGCTTCTTACAGTTTTAGCGTTTTGATCCGACTTCCTATTTCTCAGCTGGATTCCTGTTTTGTACATTTGACGTCCCTCGGCGCAGAAGCGTCGGTGCCCGCATGTGTGTTTCAGAAGATGATGCAAGAGGCAGTTTGCCGCGCGTTGAGTCGCTTTCTTCCACTATATTCTCTGTAGGTGTCTCCAACCTGGTATTTGGTCTGTAACTCTCATTTTTATTAATTGCTTAGAATGACATAGAATCTTACACTTGGAAGGACCCTCGAAGGTCTTCTAGTTCAATCCCTTCGTACCATCCCGGATAAATGGTGGTCCATTCTTTTCTGGAAAACCTCCCGTGATGGAGCCACCCACATTATGGGTTGTTCTGAGGAGCCGTGAAGGTCCAAGGAATCGGGAAGAGATATTTGGGGAAAGCTGATGTGAGATGCCTCTTTGGTGGCAACGCCACAATACCAAGAGTTGGAAGGGACCCTGGAGGTCTTCTAGTCCAACTCCCTGCTCAAGCAGGAGACCCTATATTATTTTAGAGAAATGGCTGTCCGGTCTCTTCTTGAAAGCCTCCAGTGACAGAGCACCCACAACTTCTGATGGCAAGGAGTTCCACTGATTAATTGTCCTCCCTGTCAGGAAATTTCTCCTGAGTTTTAGGTTGCTTCTCTCCTGGTTGCCATCCATTGCTTCTGGCCCTGCCTTCAGGTGTTTTGGAGAATAAGTTGACCCCCCTCTTCTTTGTGGCAGCCCTTCAAATATTGGAAGACTGCAATGATGTCCCCCCCCCTTAGCCCTTCTTTTCATTAGACTAGACGTGCACCAAAGTGATGCAGACTCTTTTCCTTCCTGAAAAGGAGAGCGATGCGCTTTTGATCGGATAGCAATAAGCGTGTGTGCTGAAAGCGAGTGGCAGGAGGTGGAGAAAATCCAAGCCACGCGACCTGGTCTTCTCCGTGGCCCAGAAAAGTCTTTGGGTGAATGCGGTGTGGTCTGAAACTCTACAAGCTTCAGGGCGTGGCTTCCTTTTTGTTCTGATTACTAATGAAAACTGGAAAGGAATTGTGAGGGTTTTGTTCTTTTCTGCGTTAATTTTCATGCCGGCATCCTTCCTCTGGTTTTATTTAAAAAACAAAACAAAACCCTTGCAACCGGGTAACCAAGGGGGAAAAAAAGGTTTATTTTTACAATAAGTGGGTTAGTGAAGGTTTGTGCTATTGAAATGCTTAGTCATTTGCCTTACTGCTGGAAATAATGCCATTTTATCTGTTCTGCTCCCTTCCCCATTTGCCACGCATCAAACACATTATTGCTTTTATCCATTCTAGTTGTCATGCTGTTAATCAGTCCAACAACTAAGAAAACAATATCTTTCCTAAAGAAGCTAACACAGAGTAGCTAAAAAGCTACAGACTACAATTTAGGGATATGCAATCTTTTGTGTACATTCTGTATGTGCAGAATGACATAATATACAATTTGGGCAACAATCACGTCCCTTGTTTGCCTTAAAATGATTAAAAGCTGAGGAACTATTAACTGCTAATAACATTAGCTAGAAAGTTCCTAGTGCATGTCTTATCCTTATGGTAAAACTATGTATTTAAGATAAGTCACTCCAACCCTAACACTAATTTACTCCAGGGGGTTGCAAAACGAATAGAAGGAGCCTTGGAAAGAGTGAAAATACAACTTAAATGCTAATTCTGTACCTGTTTTTAAACATAGAGACTTTTTGTGTTTTTCTCTAGGCACGCAGGGCAGTGTAGTTGACTTAGCCCAAAGCCAAAATATGAAGAGAGCATGATGGGTTAAAATTTGACTCCCTTCACAGGACTTTAGTGTCACTGCAACCAGATTCAGTTCAGGTTGGCCATTTTTCACTTGAGACTCTATTTTATTCCAGTTTCATTTTAAATCGTATTTCATTCCAATTTCACTTTCAGTTGTATCTTACCCAATTCCATTTTAAATTGCTTTTATCAAATTTTAGTAATAACTTGGAAGTCTGTACTTTGATACGGCCCAAGGGCTAATCAATAAATAAGGATACAGAAGTCAGATTTGCCTTCGATGGAAGACATTCTTCTTCCTTCCTGAGCTTTCGATTATATAACCTGATTTCTTAAACCTTCTTTTTTTATTTTTATTTTGGTATTTGACTTAATTTGCCTCCCATGGCAACAGTTATTTAGGAGGGCTTGATAAAGCCAGCATTTTTTTAATTAATGGGAGGAAGTAGCAAGTCTAGCCGTGCTGGTTTCTAACAGAAAAACACCTGGATTTCTACCAGACCATAAACCACTTTAAGCTTCTGACTGGATGAACAGGTAGGTATGAAACGCGATTCCCTGAAAAAGAAAACATGTGGGGTTATTCACCTGTCTAGGAAGAACTAACGGCTGGTACAGTATCTTGTTTTTCATGCTATTTTTCTCCCTGCCCGTGGTAAACAAGGAGTGAGGCATTTGGAGTTAATTGGGGATTTTGCTCACTGGAGGGTTGATAGATGTTGACAAAGGAAAGCTCTGGAGATTAAGGTAATGAACAGTAAGTTCTGCACTTAAGAATAAATAAATATATAAGTTAATTTTGTGCATACACACACACACACACACAATCAACTTTAAAATCCATGAGGAATTTGGTTGAAAGGACTGCACTTTGGAAAAACTTTTGGAAAAGCTAACCCAACAGTTAGTTTGTAAAGAAGAGAGGATCTGCTGGAAACTTCCCCAAGGGAAGAATGGATATGCACCTGGGTGCATCATAGTTTAGGAGCACGCTAGACCAACTGGTTGCCTAGATACCTTTGCCTCCAGCATCTCTTGGAAGGGTGCATTTACACGTGGTCCTCGACTTACAACAGTTTTGTTTAGTGACCGTTCAAAGTCACGACACTGGGGGGAAATAAGTGACTTGGAACTATGTTCCACACTTACGACCGTTGCAACATCCCGGTGTTCACCGTGATCAAAATTCGGACGCCTGACAACTGACTCATATTTATGACGGTCGCAGGGTCCTCTGGGGTCACGTGATCCCCTTTGGCCACCTCCTGACAAGCAAAGCCAGTGGGGAAGAAGGATTCACCTTAGCGACCGCGTGACTAACTTACCAACGGCACCGTTTCTCTTCACTGTGGCAAGAAAGGTTGTAAAACGGGACAAAACTCCCTTAACAACCGCCTCGCTTAGCAACAGAAATTTTGGGCTAGGTTGTGGTTGTAAGTCGACTAGCTATATTCAGGAGAAAGCATTTCTTTAAATAGGCAGAGCTCCCTCACTCAGCATAAGTCCAAATGTTATTCAAAAGAAATATAGAATTATCTTTTTTTGGGACGCGTAGTCTATTCCGTGTCTTTCCTTAACCTTCAGGACACTTCGTATTAGAAAGTTTTCTCCTTGTCCCACGGTTAAACAGATGCAGGGAAACAACAAAAAAAGGCACCCTGTTCGGTCTTGCATAAAGGTTTTGCACTGATGATGTTACCTACTTTGGTAATGAAATGTCTGCAAGGAAGCCACCGAGCTCAGAGATTTAAAACATTTAGATTTTTATGACGGCCGCGATGGAACGGTGGGATCATCTGAATCAAGGGTGACTTTCAGAGACAAATTGAGCCTGACAATCAGGAGGCTGTGAGTTGAATCCTAGGTAGAGGCAGATATTTCTCTCTCTGAGCACAATGAGAATATATCCGCTGAACAAAACTCTGCATTGGCGACAGGAAGGGCACCCGGCCAGTAAACACTCAGCTCCATTCAGTTGCCCAAGGCTCCACCCCGCAAAGGATTATGGTGTCATTAAAAGAAGATGATGAAAAGCTGTACGGTCCAAACTTCAGTTGATTACTTGGAACAAATATAGCCCTTGTGCCTGTCTATGTTTTCTTTCACCCTGCTTTTCTCCTCCTTTTTTTCCTTTACCTTCTTCTGAATGCTGCTTTTCAGAGTTCTGTCTTTGGGGTTATCATTTCTCCTGTTTACCTACAGCAATCCCTCCTTCCCCTCTTGTTTTGGATATGCAAAATCGCTGCCTTCCACCTCTAAACAAAAACCCACCCTACTTTGCAATGTAAATTCTGGACCGTCCTTTAAAACTCTTCCTGGAAAATAGCCGGAGCTTCACCTGTGTGGACACCTGTACCTGGAATGTCAGAATGCTGAAACTGGAAAGCTTGCTGGCTGCCTCTTTTGAACTTCAGTCGGACTGTTTCCATGAATCTCTTCCGGATGGAGCAAGTTCCTGTCAGCGAGCAAAATCTGAATTAAAACTGGGCGTTCGGAGAGACCTTGCCTACATGCTTAATACCCAAAGCATCCTCCTAATTTGCAGCTGCTTCATCAAATCCTTTGCACTGGAACACTCGGCTCAAACCAGTAATTTGGAGAAATTGGATTGTACACAGCAGGTCCTTTCAACACCCTCTGAAAAAGCAAAAGAATTTAAAAAGTTGCTGCTTTGTTCAAAGACAACTCTTCTCCCCCCCCCTCCCCCCAACCGGGTTTTGGGGGTAAAAAAAATTTTCCACCGCTCTTAAAAACTTCAAAATTGAAGTGAAAGTCAAATGCTTTTGAAAGCCAACTGTGATTTTTTTTTCCTCATTGCCTAGAAGATGAGAAGGAATAAAACTGCACCGTTGCTAATGTAGTTATTTTTTGAGCTCGTGTTAAAGAAGGCTCTAGATTTCTGTTAATGGACCATGGAAGGTGCTCCTATCCTCCTGATTGGAAACTGGTTGAGAACAATCACTCAGAGGAACCGCTTGCATTCAGAAGTTGTGGCTACCCATCACTGGAGGCTTGGATTATTGACAGTCCTTCCTGGTATCTGAAGAAAAAAGAAATCTTTTCAAGTGTTTGGTTTGGGAGGGACATTTCTTGCTGCAACTTTCTCTTAGCTTTTTTGCTTTTTTGGGGGGGGGGGAGAGGAAAGGAAGAGGAACAGCTTTGTGCTCCCAAAGAGGAGAAAAAAGAGCGTTCTCTCTTTCTGTCCTTTGTTTCACAACCCAGCAGAACATGGGAAGACATGATCTGATCTGTTCTGTTCTGGCGGCTGCGTTTCCCACATGTTGTCAAACCAGTATTAGAGATGGTCAAAGGGTTAACATGGCCGGTAACCATAGTTTCATCCTTGAGATAACCCGCCAAGCGCCGGGGAAATCGGGAGATCTGGGCAGTTCAAATGAGTATAAAGATTTATTACAAGCTTAAGCGCTCTCCAAGAATCTGACCAACTAACAGTCAAGGGAAATGAGCGGGAGATAAGAAAGGCACTCAAGATCTGTTTTGGGCACACAGGGACTCGTGACTTATGACGCGTTTGAGCCCTCCTTCGACTCAGGCTCATAATCTCCTACATAACCTCTGCGATCCAGATGCATCCAATTCCTCTCTTTCTTTCTTTCTTTCTTTCTTTCTTTCTTTCTTTCTTTCTTTCTTTCTTTCTTTCTTTCTTTCTTTCTT
>JANHFL010002390.1:0-10608 GCA_032468155.1 Oxyrhabdium leporinum
GTGTGGTGGGGGGGGGGGGGGGGGGCATGGCCCAGCAATGGGTGGGATTTACCGGTTTGCCGAAGTGGCTATAAAATTAGCTACCGGGTAGCTACGGGTTCACCCGAACTGGGGCGAGCTGGTAGTAGCTCACCCCTGACTAAGGCTCTTTCCACAGTAAGACAGAAATATTATGCATATATATACTAAGATGTACTGTGGCAGCCATTTCATGATTCAACATTCCTAATTATGGTCTCATATTAGATTTTATTTCAATCAGTGCAAAAATTATGGGGAAATTAAAAAAATAGAACATGATGCTGCAAATGCCTAAATTTTATATGTTTGCAGAATATAATAAATTTCTTCTTGTTGGCTCTAAGAAATTCTGAAAAATATCACAGAACCTTTTTCCAATTTGATCAGCTCACTGGCACATTGTTTCCCACTCCTGTGCACTGGTTACCAGTACTTAGCTATATCATACAGCCCCACATTCCACAGGGCCAACCATATCATGGGAAAACATTTTTGGGCTTTGGCTTTATTACTTTCCAAAATGGGGGACAATGAATTGCTTCTCTTATCACGATTAAAAGAGTCAGGCCTTTTTTTCTAAAGGGGAGATTAAAATCTTTCAGGTAACTGGGTACATCCCAGATTAATTTGTATCAACTCATTTATGTAGTTGGGGAGGTAAAAATGGCAGTGATATGGAAACACTGCTAGTGTACATTTCTTAAATTTAAACTGCTAGTGCACATTTTTGTCACAAGTCACTTTCCTTTTTCAATGGCTATGTTCAATACAATAGTCATTCTAAAAGCAATACTTTCTTCTACTTATCTCCTCCATTGTACTTCAATATACTTCATTGAATTAGGGAGGAATCTACCTGAGCTGGCTTTGGATAGTATCTCATTGTGATTTTAAAAAATGCTTCTGCCTAGGTAATGGTTCCTGTATATCTCTATCAATGTTGTCTTCCTTACTTTGCACAATTACCTTCTTTTCATTATCTTAGTGGCATTCTGCCTGCTTGCCATATGATATTTGTATTGGTCTATTATATGTACACAGGTTTATGGCACTGATCAATCAAACAAAGGAAATTAGAACAAAATAACCTGTAAGCCATAGCTGCCTCCTTTGCATCTCTGGGTTTTTTTCCCCTGAGTAATGAGATGATTAAATTAGGCAACAAATGTGGCCTTTTCTCTCATTCCTTTCCATTTTTCTAGTTTTGGTATGAAATGAGGTGTTCAGCACTTCTTCGGATGCTGACTGTATACCTTGAACCTTTCACAGAGTGATGCAACATGTGAAGTGCCTGTTTTATTAACACTGAATACGTTTTAGCCCTTGACACTTTCTTGCTTTACAGGTTTTTTAATTAGGTTAATTAGGTTCATCTTGCGTTCAGCTCCTGAATATTACATTCCCACTGATGTTAGTGTAAATAGGCCAATGAGTTGAATGAAGATTTAATAATGCTTAGGGAAGATGTAATGAAATCAGTGGGATTTAAGCTAGTCATGATTTGTTCAAATGCCACTGATTCCATTGGGTCTAATTCATGTTAACAGTAAGGACAGGGCCACCTTCTGCTTAATGCACAGGACAGGCAAGAGCCATAATTTTGGCAGAAATGCCCAAGGAGCTGGAGCATAACCTAGAACAAGGGTCCCCAATCTCTGGGCTACGGACCAGTACCAGTCTGTGGTCAGTTAGGAACTGAGATTTTCATTACAGTTTTAGTGTTTCTTCCATTTATGTGAGATGAAACTGTTCCATCAATCGTGTTGACAACCAAAACTGTAAAAAGATGGTGTTGGTGGGACTTTGGGACTCAGATTACCACAACCTCACCCACAGCCCTGAGGCAGCCTTGAAACATTTTTTAATAGTTCTAGTTCTAGTTTGGAAGGGGTGTTTCTGTTCTGCTCCCTATCCAAGAGTTCTCTTGCAGACAATCTAGGGTGCCTCAGAAATGAGCCTGGGGGTGACCCAGCAATAACCCACTCCTGTTGGCCTGAACATCCTGCTGTGGAAGTTCCACTGTCATTTAGTCATTCAGCACAGTGCCTTCATGGACATTTTACCGCCAACAAGAGGCGGTAAATACCTGGCCTGGTTTTCTTTTCACTGGAATAACAAACTCTCAGAGGATTGATAGAGCTGTCTACCAGCAATGCTGCTATTTGACATGTATATGTGATATGTGTATGTGCTGTGCATATTACAAGGCATGAAAAATATGTAACAAAGAGAGACACAAATGTAGCATGGAGGGATGAGATAGAGCGGGTTTCTTTGCATGGTCATAAACAATTCATAGAGAAGAAGAAGAAAGGAATGAAAGATCGAGATGCACGAAATCACCAAGACACCTCTGATTTAATTTTTTCTGTCATTTAATTCAAATCAATTCTTTCAATCACTAAGGCAGACTTTCGGTAAGAGGTGATGGAGTGGTATCATTCTCAGAACTGGGAGGTTGGAATTCAGACAACCTCAAGATGGCACCATCTATGAAATCATTTCATAGGATTATCACTTTCTTGCAAGGATCAAAATGCCTCTCAGAAGAAGCATATAGGAAGTAATAAAAACAAGGCTAAGAAAATAAATAATACAAATTAAAGGTTGAGCTCCCAACCATATTCAACACACATTGAGGCCAACAACTCGTGGTTGGTTTTCCCTTTGGGACATGGTGGTGGAGATGGGAGGAAAGAAGCTAAGGAATCCAACAGTTGCTGCCTTGAAATTATCCCCCATTAAATTGTATAAGAAATGTAGTCTGCCTCTGCAGTACAGTAAAGAGAATGTACCTTATACCGATATTTGTTTCTCCTGTCTCAAGAGTGGGAAAAGCACAGTAACATGGCCATAAGAAGGAGCTCTTGGAGAATTACTCTCTTAATACACAGTGATTTCCCCAGTTCTTGCATAATGAAAATGCAGTCACCCATATTGCCCTAAAATGTGTGAATTTAATTATGCAGTTTAAGCTGACAGATCCTTCCAGTAATATTGCATGCTGTTTTGCTGACCTAGAACCATGCTGTTAAACTCACTGTTGGGGAATGTTTGACTCAATCTGACCGCATTACAGAGAGCAGTAGGCACATGATCCGAACTGGCGCAGTGCAAATTTGCTACAAGAAGTAATCTATTTCTCATTTTATGAAAAGACATAAATTAAAACCACTCCTTGATGTGTGAAATAATTATCGCAGGGAGGTGTGATTTAAAGAGCAAAAAGGCTGTCAGCTGCCTGGGAAGTGTTGTGTCGTCACAGAGTTAGGGTTGCCATTGTCTTCTGACAAAGACCAGAAACACAATGAATGAACATTCCCTATTACCATTTCCCTAGGATTCCCCTATTGCCTTTTACATCCTCTGTTGTCAAGGAGAGAGAGGAGGACTTCTTGTTTAAAAAGAACCTTATCATGGAAATTTTATACGTGAACTGAAGTAAAACCAACCTAATCAAATTAGCATTTTTGGGTGCTAGAAGTGACTTAGAAGGCTGATAGATTTTCATGCCCTCCCCACCGAATGCCATGGATTTGAGAGTATTTTGTATAATTTCATGCAGGACTACTCATAATTATATTATGGTAATTCTATGGAAAGGAACCTCTAAGCCATCAAATCCAACAACTTAGTCATGAAGAAACGCAAACTGAAATACCCCTAAGAAGTGACTGTCTCCAGCCTGGAGGAGATCACTAGGTAAATTGTTTCACTTAAGTCACATTAGTCAGCCCCATTGATTTTAAGAGGATTTTGTCTCTAATGAATGATGCAATATTGCACTCAAGCCTTTCTGGTCCATGAAATGAAGTTGTGTGCGTGTGTGTAGAAATAGAGGTAATTTTTGCATTTCAAATAGCTGTAAGTTATTTCACTCACTTTTGAGAGATGGGGAACCATATAAATGTGATTAATATGTAAATAAGTTGAGATCAAAGTGAATAAAACCTAGATATATGTAAATCTGAAACATCTGTATGGTGTTATCTATGATAAACAATATTTCACAGTATTCGTGATACATTTCAAAATATGAATGTGGTTGAGAACAACAGTACTTTATTACACCCATTTTATTGCGGTTGGTATCTTCACCCTGCTGACAACCAATAGGACCAAATGTATTCTTCGTAGCTCCTGCATGATTCTAATTTTTAAAACATTTGTTTTCAGTTCTAAAATGGGAAAGTGGTAAACTCCAGCCTCTAGTATTATCTTTATTTCCAGAAATGCTTTGGATCCTACAAGGTAACATCAACATTCTCCACAAGTGAAAATGGCCAGTGGTTATTATGGCCCAGTGCTTTTTTTTTTGCAAAGAAAAACAGCAAGTATAAGCTTAGAGCTACCAGGATCATCCCGAGGAGACAGGCTAGAGGGAAATGGATATTTTGATGCTATCCATGTCTATTCTGACAGCCATTTAATTAAGGTCAATCTGTGCAGAATAACTGTCTGCTTGGATCTGAGTGCTGATTTTACTTATTTAGAGACTTTAAGGTGGCCCTACTTGGTAGCTTAAGATGTCTAGACCGAAAAGCATTTTTTGTCACCAAGACTTGACATCTGGATATATCTTAGAGGTTCTGAAATGTGGGGTTCATTCGTTCCAGGATTTTTGACTAATGGAAGACACACTTCTCCATCCAAATCTAAAATGTATTCAAGTATATTGGACCACCGCCAAATGTTCTGAATCAGAATTATATTCAAAGAAACATTGTGGCAGTGTTTGAAGGTTGGACAACATACTGTCACACAGATGGTAAAATGATGTATAGCTTCTGGTAATACAGGCGCTCTCTGTATAATTAGAGTGGCTCTGAAATCTCATAAATAAACATTAGGCAGGTCTGATGTTATTCATTGACATTGTGAAATGAACTTGAGTTGACAGTGAATGCCATTAGTAGAATATTTGGACTGCAAAATAGCTCCAGGAAAAGAAAAGAAAAAAGTGATGTGCATTAATGGAGCATCTTTGAGGACATTCAACTGTCCTACGCATATTTATCTGCTGCAATCAAGACCCATTGTATTCTGTGGTAGCTCTTTCTGAGGACGGAATTGGACTAGAAATCTGAAATTATTAAAGTACACATTTGACAGAATCAAAGAAAATAATTAAATGAAAGGGCATAAAATTAGATTAAAATGTTTGTTAAACAGCTGGATTTCCTTTCCTATCTTACAAAATTTGGTGTAAGCTGATCTCATACATGATTACCTTTACTAAAACTGTTTTTTTAAAAAAAGACATAACATTGAACTGTCCCTACCAGTCTTGTATAGCATTGAAGGACTCTTCACAAGTAACATCATACATCAGGATGAATCCCATTGCTCCTCTGTAATAAGCAGTCGTGATAGTCCTGTACCTTTCTTGTCCAGCTGTATCCTAAATAAAAAAATAAGTAGAAATAGTATAAGCTTTATGAGTTTTCCCTGGGCTTAATCCTATTGATAATACAATAATCATTTTGTGTGTTCTGTTTTTCTTCTGCCAGAACACTAGATTCCTGTTATCCAGTAAGTAAACTGTTTTTCGTGAAACGTGGAATAAAATGTTATTCCTGCTGGGAATTCATGAATTAGGCAAATAATTCATTACATGATTGCATTACATATTACCTTTGTAACAATCCATTAATTTCTATTTGGAGAAATATAATTCTGGTCTGACTTTGAAGTACAGCCAGCTCTATCACACCACTTTTTCAAATGTGCAAGTATCACAACCATACAATATGATGAAAAGCTTGTAAGTAAATCCAGCCATTAAATGGGCCTTCTGTGGATACCTTCCTATGATATATAGCCCTGGGGAAGGTACCAGTTTTCCCCAGTTTACTGCTGTTGCAGGACCATAATTTCCATTAATTCCCGAACTGTGCTTTCTTGAAATTGTATTTTGGCATCTGGCAAAAGCAAAACTTTTGCCAAGTGCCGCTTACTTCATCAGATGCATAGAGTAACTTGTCTGAAATAAATTATAACAAGTTAAAACCCCATTGTATTTGCTAAAACATTTTGAAATAGTCTGAAACCGTTTGACATACAGGTACTCCTTGACTTTCGACTACAATTAAATCCAAAATTTATGTTACTAAGCAAGACATTTAAGTGAGATTTGCCCCATTTTATGATCTTTCTTGCCACAGTTGTTAAGTGAATCACCGCAGTTCTTAAGTTAGCAACTTGGTTGTTAAGTGAATCTGGCTTCCCTATTGACTGTATTTGTCAGAAGGTCACAAAAGACGATCACATGACTCTGGGACACTGCAACCATCATAAATATAAATCAGTTGCCAAGTGCCTAAATTTTGATCATGTGGTCACAGGGATGCTGCAATGGTCGTAAGGGTGAAAGACAGTCATAAGTCACTTTTTTCAGTGCCGTTGTAACTTCGAATACTCACTGAACGAACTGTTGTAAGTTGAGGATTACCTGTATTTGAGTTCAGCAATCTCTTGTTCATTGGTGCTGTTATAGTTTACATTTTTTCCAAAATGACCACTGTGAGATTTGCCACAATGTGTCCTGGATTTGAAAGGGTCCAATAAGTACCTTGTCTTCATTTTAAATCCTGTTACCAAGCTTCTGTCCATTAATTTTATGGGCAAAGTTTGTCCCATTTGTCCACTGCGTCTTGCTGGCATCTGATGAAATGAACTTTAGCTCTTGAAGCGGATTCCTTTTACTAAAATATGTTCGGCAGAAAAGGTGCTTCCACACTAAAATTTTATGCTACCATAGGCTAACATGGGTCTCCACCTACAGCGGGTTACAGCTACTCTGATTTGTTCCCACTACAGACATTTGAAGTGTTTATAAAAACACAACTGCTTTCTTTAAATATTCCATTTGCAAAGCTTTCAGCAGCCAGGGAAAGTATTAAACAGCAGCAGGGAAAGCAACAACCTTATCTTTAAGGCACACACTTGGTATTATGGCAGCTTTTTTCCCCTTGATGTGACCAATCTTTAGTTATATGGCGGTCTGCTGCTTCTCAATCTCAAATTTTAAGAAATGTCTTTGCCTCAGACGTGATTAATGGGAAAGTCTCCTCTTTCGCCTATCTACTCTGGGAAGATGTAGAAGGTTCTTATTGCTCAAACACCTTTAGCATGAAATTCACTAACTTGCAAAAGGGCTTCAAAGGAAGAAAATCTACTGGTACAAGCTATAATTCAACTATGCAGGAAATGACTTTCCCTCTCACTTTAATTATAGTGAAATCCTTGCGTATGCATTTGGCTGTAAGTCCCATTATCTGGATTCACACATTGTGGTAAATCATGCCTTTTTATTTTTTTTAATCCTGATTTGATTACAGATTACAGATTAACAGAGTTGGAAGGGACCTTGTAGGTCATCTATTCCAACCCCCCCCACCCAAGCAGGAAACCCTATACCATTTCTGACAAATGGCAGTCCAATCTCTTCTTGAAAATCTCAAATGATGAACCTCCCACAACGTCCGAAGGCAAGCTGTTCCACTGGTTGATTGTTCTCACTGTCAGAAAATCTCTCCTTATTTCCAGGTTAAATCTCTCCTTCTTCAGTTTCCATCCATTATTCCTTGTCTGGCCTACGGGTGCTTTAGAAAATAGCTTGACCCCTTCCTCTCTGTGGCAGCCCCTCTGATATTTGAACATAACCTTTAGTCGTTATGACAGTGATGTAGGAACTACTGAGGTATTATTGCAAAGTGCTGCTGTAAATATTAATGAATCTTAGCTGTTTTCAAATAACATGGCAATATAAAATTATGTAGTCTGTTTGTTTATCACATTTATACAGCTGCACATCTCCCTAAAATGACTATGGCTGGTGCACAACAATAAATAAAACAGTCAATATAAAAGATAAAAAAGATAAAAATTTTATAAAAACACAGTAATAACATAAAACAAAAATACTAATCATACCTAGTAACCAACTGTATATCATATATAGAATGAATTAAATAAATTGAACACAGGTTCAATATCTGTAATTTTAATTTAAAGCTCAGAATACAAGGGAATGATCAGGTAACAGTATACATGGTGTTTGGTAAATCACAGATGTGGATGTTTCATTAATTACATGGAAGTGTTGAAGCACCAATTGGAAAAAAAAGATTTTCTTTGAAGTGTTCTGTTGTACACAAATATGTCTTGATCAGATCTTGTACTTGGGTGTATGTGTGTGTATTTATCATAAATTAAATGTAGCTTACGGACGAAAGAAAAGCTTTGCATCAATACTTTCTGCAATTTATAAGGCAGAAAAAAGTCCTGTTTTGCATTATGAATTTAATGTGTATGAGGTTTTGCAGCAAGTTTTATTATTTTATTAAAAACAAAAGGTAAAATTTCTAACTTGTTTTTTTTAGCTGTTTGTTCTTGCCTTGAGTATTCAAATGCCAGAAATACTTATTTGTTCTTTTGTTAAATTTAACAATAGTTGCAATGTACAACTCAAACTAGACACTCTCTGACACTAAGAAAATGTTTTTACTTAGATGTAGAGGGTTTTCCAAGTGTCTATTGATCAGTGTTCTCCAACAGCATAGAAATAATGTGTCTAATTTAACTGGCCACATGGAGGAGTATAGGAAAAGCATTACTTATCCCCTGAAAGGTTTAGAATATCAATAGGAGGACATAACATTAATGACTTTCCTATACTGCAACCTCAAAAATGGCTAAATGAGGAAGAAATTATGCATTTGTTTTCCTATAATTTTACCAGTTGTCTTGTTTTGCTGCAACGCTAAGGCATTAAGAGTGAAATGTCACACTAAGACTTCTTTCCTAACAATTTGTCTGACATGCAAACTATGCAGCTTTCCTTTCCCTGCCCCCTCCCTTCACAATGCAAGGGAAAAAGATTGCTCACTTCAGAGCCAAGCCATGGGCTCTCCTAGGTGAGTATTATGGAACTTAACTTTAAATTATTTGAATCACAGCTTTGCAACTTCCTGACACATTTCCCCCCTGATCAGCCACTAGAGTGCCTATAACAGAACATTGGGCAAACATAATGTGTGCTGTGCTGTATCAGGTGGAAACGACAGGAAAGCAGATCATGGCTTTTATATAAAATGTCATTCAATGTAAGAAACTAAGAAAAACACATGGACATTATCATATTGGGTATTTTTCACTTTCTGTTCTGCATTTCCTGATTTTAGCAAGAGACATACAGGATACACACGACATGATTGCATAATGTTCTCTCTTACAAAATGTAAGTAATAAAGGGGGTGGAAAACTGAAGGCAAGTGTGGAGGAGATACTTGGGTTCTGTTTCGGCACAGGGATAAGTTCAGTAAATATTATTGGAACGAATTGCTTAAAGAAGTGGGATAGAGTTACACAAGGATTATTTATATGTTGCATTTAAATCTTAAATTCTGCCCAGGTGTACAAAGCAACATGGAATTTTATTTTCACAATAATCCTGTGAGGTGCAGGGAAAACCATTCATCAAGCTTCATTGAGTTGAGATTCGCACATGGATCTCACCAATCAGTCTAAATCAGTCTAACTATTCCATAACATTAGCTTTTGAACGGGAAAAAAATTCCATCTTTATTATAGGGTGTATCTGCTTAATATTATTAGGGTCTAAATTGGTAATAGGATTTAGCCTTCTTATAAAATTACATTTGTCATTATTTCCAAGTCCATTTCAAACAAAATAAGGATAATCATTAGGTTTATAGAGCCATGCCATTTTAACCAATATATATATGTGTTGGATAAGATAGAAATACAATAAAATTGGACAGTTGCAAAACATTTTAAAAATAAATCAAGTATCAACATTTTTAAATTGCAACTCCTTTGTTAGACATTTGTTGGACTGACCCTTAATATTGAAAATGACCAAGAAAAGTAGTATCCTTGTATTAAAAACAAAATACTATATGAGATTTCATTATAAAATATATACTATTTTTATATTTATATTTCATAAGAATAGGTACATAGGTATTTGTCAATCAGCTTGGGAGTCCAACTACTTTTATGAGCATTCAGTGGAGGAAAGAAGAGTTTTCTTTCTGTCCTCTAGATCAGGGGTGTGAAATTGGATTCCTTCGAGGGCCGGATCAGATTGTAGCGCCCCCCCCGTGCCCTGTTTTTAGTCTTGACGTCCCCCAGCAGCACTCTGCCAGCCCAAAACGGATCGTGTGGAGGCTCCACATGGCCTGTTTTTGGCCAGCAGAATGCTGCTGGAGGCTGGGGAGGCCAAAAACGGGGTGAGGGGGGGCGTGATCCATTTTGGCTGGCAGAGGCACCACAGGCCAGTCCTTTGATATTTCCAGGCCAGCCCTGTGGGCCAGATTTAAGCAACCCACGGGCCTTGAGTTTGACACCTCTGCGCTAGATTGTTCCTATCTAGAAGATTGTCTGGTTTCCTTGAAAAGTTTTAGCATACATATCTGGAGCATGCATAGAACAAAATTATTGCAGTAGTGTTTTACAGAAATCACATAAAGAGGAAGAAATATGAAATGCAGATGGTAGCATTCAAACCGGGGGGGGGGGGAGATATAAAAATAGACACAAACACTGTTATATCTTTTAAAT
>JANHFL010002390.1:18869-42812 GCA_032468155.1 Oxyrhabdium leporinum
CCGATCTGGGGAGATGGGACCCTGCCGGCCAAAATGGGGCATGGGACGGTAGGGTTAGGGTCCCCGTGCCCTGTTTTGGCTGGCAAAGTGCTGCAGGAGGCCATCCAGGCCGAAAATGGGCTGTGGGGTGCATGTGCAGGCCCCAACACCCCACTTTGGGTGTAGGAGGCTGTCCAGGCCAAAAATAGGGTGCGGGAGCCTGCACACAGCCCCCTCATGCCCCATTTTGGCTGCCAGAGGCATCTTGGGCTGGTCCTTTGCTATTTCCAGGCTTTAATTTAAGCATCCCGCGGGCCGGATCCACCCTGCGGGCCTTGAGTTTGACACCCCTGCTGTAGATTCTTACTTTTTTGACAGAGTGGAATTGAAAGAGCAGTGATGGTAATTTTTTAGAAGAGGTTAATCCTGCCCAGTTTCAACTGGATACTGTCAAAAATTAAATCATAATATACATTTTAATGTATTATGTATATGTTCCTTTTAAAAGCTGAAATAACAAAAATAAAGAAAAGAATGCAGAGCAGTCTCAAGTAAAAATCTACGTTGTGTTGAATCAATACAAAGAGAGTCCAATATAAAAATGAAGATTTTCAAAACCTGTTTAAAAATTAAGCACTTTTTTCTGAGATGTTGGGGTGTTGTGGCACAAAGAAGTACCATTGAGATGCCTTTATTTTGTGTTGTTTTGCTTCTATTAATTGAATACAAAAACCAGACTAACAAAGACTAGTGGTCGCATGATGGCAGTGTTCAGCTATCTCAGGGGTTTCCACAAAGAAGAGGGAGTCAAGCTATTTTCCAAAGCACCTGAGGGCGGGACAAGAAGCAATGGATGGAAATTAATCAAGGAGAGAAGCAACCTAGAACTAAGAAGAAATTTTCTGATATTTAGAACAATTAATCAGTAAAACAACTTGCTTCCAGAAGTTGTGAATGCTCCAACACTGGAAGTTTTTAAGAAGAGATTGGACAACCATTTGTCTGAAATAGTATAGGGTTTCCTGCCTGAGTAGGGGGTTCAACTAGAAGACCTCGAAGGTCTGTTCTAATCAATGAAGAGAGTAAAAAGGATGATCTTCAGGAAGACAGAGAAGACGATTACCAGAGACCAGAAGGACAACATAGATTGTCCCTGACACGTGGAAAATGTGTTCAAACATCTCAGGAAGATACCACGTAGTTATAAAAGAGGGGGGAAGAGGAGGACAATCAAACCTGAAAGGGTACGATACAATAGCTAATCTAAATCAAAGTCTTTAGCCTTCTGTGGAATGTATTTCTTGGTCTGAACTGCCTCATACAGCTCTCAATCAATCAATCATTTCTCATGATAATCTCATAAGGCTAGGGACAAATGTAGCTTGTACTAAGAATAGTGAAATCTTACACTCTTTGCACATAGTCTTATTACATAAGTAATGGTATGGAAAATAGGAAGTAGCAGAATACTGTATATGCAAAAGGTAGGTTATTTCACACATGATATCTTTCCAATAGTAAACAGCAGACGCAGGATATTGATACGAATACCGGCTTATTTTATCTTCAAGCTCTAAAAATCCACTCATGTGTTGAAAGAGAAGAGCATAGAAATCTGTGGGTTTTATGGATATTTTATGAATACAAACAAGGAATGGAAAGCTCATCCGAAGCTTCCATTTTTGCCTTGAAACAACTATTCAGTATTTTATCTGGTTAAAACTGAAAGGAGAACCTTTCAAATCGTTTTTAAGTACTGAAAGGAAGAGTAAAAGGAAAGAAAATGTGAATACAAGCCTCGTGTTACATCATTCTTGTAAGATGGATTATGTAGAACGACCTGAATCTGGCCCGTGATAGTTTAAGCAACAATAATTGTTCTCACACAATAACAAGCCGCTTTTGTAAAGCCAGGTTTACTAAATAAATCACAATTGGTGGGTTCACATAATGCACCAGACCATAAATTATTTTTGTTTGCAAGCGCAGTAGCTGAGTTTATATAATAGACTAAGCCACAAATAAGTATGCTCCATTCTGATTTAGAGAGTTCCCTGAAGTAAACATATTATCAAGAATGTGGAATGATTCAAGTGTATTGCAATTATTTTTTCCCCAATGTGATACATTTCCAATTTAGGTTCAGGCGATGTGTTTCTTTGAAGACTAAAGTGGTTTTATTATACACTCAGGTCTCTCCCTGAGATGGGTCATGAATCATTCCGGTATTGCAGAATGCAGGATGGTCTGAAAGATAGCAATATATTCTGTTCAGTGAGCCAGAAATCTATAGAAAGACTGCAGAGAGAACCTGGATCTTATTCTAGTGGTCCATCTAGCAGGCTGTGTTTTACTGCTCATCGTTTGAAACAAATTATGGATATAGGTTGTGTTAACACATACAGTGTATTTTGTCTGAAATCTGAAATAGTATGGAGAAATGAGTCACAGGCAAATTGCAAGCTTTCAGGTATTTCTGATACCTTCATCTAATTCATAAATAAGGCAGGTACATAGAACCCTCCCACATCATTAGGTGGTTAGATATAGTACACTATTAAACCTATTAAAAGAAGTATGCAGAAATAGTGTCCATTTTTTACATTTATATCCTATTTTTCATTCAAAATTGCCAGGTGGCACATATAGATTACCCATTCTTAATTTTACGGCCACACCAACCTCATTAAATCCAAAAGGCTGAAGGATGGTGGCCCACCACAAATTAGCAACAGAACCAAGTGGCAGTTTTAACATGGATGAGCTAATCCTACCTTGATTCACTAACCACCTCATCCTGTTGTCAACCAATATTTCTGGTTATGACTGGTTTAACCCCAATTATATTTTTATTTAGCATATTATATAACCTCACCAATCATGATCTCTTCAACAAACTAGAGTTAAACAAGCTACAACTAAGGACAAATGTGTATCTGGCTGGCTTTCATTATGCCACATAGCTTTTGGTGTAGCTCCAAATATGTGTAGTCATGGAGACATTCTGCCACTGTCAGTAAAGAAAAATCTTTTAAAAGTATACCAACTAAGCAGAATGAGATATTGAGGCAACTTTGAATAAAATTAGTCTCTCTTGGTTGAATAGGTGCCATCAAAAACACATTATGGTCTCAAGAGACTCATTGGCCAGGTTCACACAATGCACTTAACTGGTTTGGGGCATCAGTATATCATGAAATACCCTACTTCAGTGTTTCTTGACCGCAACAACTTTAAGATGTGTGAACTTTAATTCCAAATAAGTTGAAATTCTTGACACATCTTGAAGCTGCTGAGGTTGCCCTAGCTGAGGTTGCCCTAATCCAGTCAGTGGAGATATGGATAGTTTTAGTCCCAAACAGACTTATTTCAGATTAAACTAATTTGCCTTAGCTAGCTGTGTCTTCCAAACAGAAGCATTAAGATGGTTAACACTTTTCACCCTTCTGCTGAAACAAAGCCATTGAGCTTCCTTGCAAAGATAAATGGCTTCTGTATGAATTATATCTCTGTGTTCCTTTTATATTACACATTCCCTTTCTCTAGCTGCACAGGCTGGTAGAAGATGAGGAGGAACAGGTAGGTAAATGGACTTCAATTTATGATGGTGATAAGGTCAGTTGGCCCAGTTTATCATTTTTCTGAATTGGAGAGGAAAAGCAAGGAAGTTCAAGCTCCAGATTCCTCTGTGGTGTTTGGAAAGACTTGAAAAATGGTTCTTTTCCTTTTGATCAAGACATTAGAATGTGTACTGCTGACACTGCTGATGTTGATGGACAAAAGAAACTAAATTTGAAAAACTGGTAAGATATTAACATATTATCCAACTGGAGAATTTCATGCACATTCTTTTGATTGATGATCAATTATTTACCAAAAAGTTGGTGTCAGCTCATAATGACCACGTAAAAATTCTCCAGGGGAATCTTCCCCCAATCTGACCTTTCACGTTTTCCAACCATCCTGTTGCAACTCAGTCCATCCATCTTGCTGCTGCTCATCTCCTCCTTCTCTTTGTTTCCATCTTTCCCAGCATGATGAATTGTAGAGAGAACTAGGTTTTCAATTACCAAAGTATGTTAATTTGGGCCTGGTCATTTATACCACAAGTGAAAACTCTAGTTAATTTGTTCAATGATTCATGTGATTGTTGTCTTGTCTATCCATAATATTTTCAATAGGCAACTCCAATACAGGTAGTCCTTGACTTCCAACTGCAACAGAGCTTGGAATTTTGGCCACTAAGACAAAGCACCATGTGTCCTTTATTATGATAGTAATAAAGCAAGCCACGGCAGTTGATAAATGAATTATGTGGTCATTAAGTGAATTCAGCATATGCAGTTGGCATTTCTTGCTGTTATTTATTGAAAAATGGCCCAAAAATTTTTTTTAGCAACATGTGGTCACATAACCGTGGGATGCTGCAACCGATAATAAATGTGAGCTGGTTGCCGAGCACCTTAAACACAATAACAAGACTGCAGGGAGGGGAGCGTCTGTGTGGCAGTCATAACTTTGAGGATGGATCATAGGCAGCTTTTTAAATGTTCATTGTAACTTTGAATGGGTGGTAAGCGACCAGTCCTTAAATCAAGGACTACCTGTACCACACTCCCTTTTAGGTATCCTCAAACACCTCAGAATAAGTTAACAAGTTAGCTGGCTTTTTATAATGTCATGTCATGTCACACTTCTCTGGTTTCTTAAAACTGGATTACCCATTTTAGAGCCTATTAGCACCAATGTATCTGTACCCTTCTTTAACTTCTAGCAGCTTTTAAAATTAAAGAGATAAACACGGAGTTGTGTCAGGCAGCAAAGCAAACTCCCAGCCTCTGACTTTTTTCCCCCAAGTATGCCCTTGAAGTCCTAAAAGAATTCTTACAAAATAAATTGGGGAATGGATCCCATCCAGTGCTTTGTTTTGAAATGTGTTTGCCTGCTCAGAAAAATAGACAAGACAGAGCTGTAAAGGAAAGTGAGGACCTGGAGAGAGGATTTGGAGTATTCTAGGGAATTAAGTGTAGCAGTATTTTGCCCTTGCATAATGTCAACTTTAAGCCAACCTAAACAGGGATCCCGTTGTGTAAAGTGGAAAAAAATTAATAACAAGTGCATTCTCTCTCTCTCAAAATTAGTACAAAATAGATCCTATTTCAATTCAGCAACGGCCACGAGTCAGGAATATAAAGCAGCTGAGATACCTTGGTGTTGTACAAAATCTCTGAATAACAATAAGATTTTCCCCACAGTAAAACAGTGCAATTTTTTTTGTGTTGCTTTGAGGAATTAGCGATTCCTTGCTTGCTCAGTTTATCAAAGGATAAGTGGGAAACAAACCCACCTGTTTTATCCTGAAACATTTGTTGTAGCACTGGGATTTTTTAAACAGTGCTGTGAAAACACTGTTTCATACAAATTCCTAGTGAAATGAAAGATTAGGCATAACGTTTAAGATACATTTAATATATCCTCAGACATGCAAGATTGCTCAAAAACAAATGTGATTGGCTTCTATATAATCCATGTAAAATTAGACATGAAAAGCACTGATGTTTTATTGCTGCTTTTAAACTGACTGAAAAGGACCTATCATTTTAGAGTTTAAAACCCCAGGATTTTAAAATCTATTTTTTCTCCTCACTCATATAACCTCCAACTTTAAGAATTCTGTGCCTGGAGATACAGAGGTATGTTTCACCCTATTTAGGATCACACCGGTTTGGTTTCCGGAATATTAAATCACAATGAAAATAGATAGTTATGACAATTACAAGCAGTACACATGATAAATCAATTACCAGGAGTGGTCAAATTGCCTTGAGTTGCCAGGTTTATCTAATTAATAACTTCAACCTCTGAAATCAATGCAATTATACACTCAATACTGTATATAATGATTTTAATGATGCACCAACCAACACACCGGTAAGGAATACAAAAATGTTCACATTAAGCACTAATGATATCTGCAGATGGGCATAGTTTTGGTTCAGTTTGAATTAATATTGTATAATGTTTGAGAAGTGATCATTTAAAGTTAATAGCTGCTCTTAATCAGGGTTGAACAGTCCTCAATCTTGTATCATTCATTCATTCATTCATTCATTCATTCATTCATTCATTCATTCATTCATGCTGGAGTTTCCAGACACATTCTATAGAGGCTCTGATGGATGGACCAATGGTAATAATAAAATACTTCTGATTTATTTAGAGGAAGAATTCATAATTAATCATTGAATTTGACATTTCAAAATCAACAAAATCACTGGAAATTGTTTTCCTGAATTTTTGCCAGGAAGCCATCATTCAGTGTTCAGTAGGATGTCATTAAGAACAATTCTGATTCCAGTTTAATTGCTTTAATGTATTTATATCCCAACATTCCAGTTTCCCTATCCTGTTATTTATATGATAACTTTTGTACAAGTAAAAAAATGGCTTTATAATTGCATGCAGATTTGAATCTTCATCTAATCTTAACCATGCACCACAAAGACTCTCAAAAATATAGCTTTCATGATGTAGAAATGAACATTGCTTTGACGGGTTTGCTGTACATTTGGAACAAAGATAGTTTATAATCCTGATCTTAAAATCCCCAAACCACTATGTATGATATAGATGTAGTGAAAATTATATTGCTGTTGATTAAATATGTTCAGAAAAATTAGAATTGTAAATTTCAAAATGAGATTTTAGTTGAGATACAACCCCATCTTCTAAATTTAGGGAGCCTAGTTCTTGAAATATTTTAATACAACATGTCATCTTTACTAACACTTCAGTTATTTTCATATAACATTCTAAGGTGCTAGTTTATTTAACAATAGCTGTTGAATAAAGTACAATTAACTATGTTAAAGTATAAGCCATGGTTTGCTAACCATACCAGTTTGGTATGCACAATAGTCAAGAAAACTGCTTTCTGATTTACAATGTGCTATGAACCTAATTGCATGGTATAGTAATAGTATTTTCCTTTCTAAGAAAGACAAACAGAATGTATAATTTCTATTAAACAAAAAAATGAAAGATGTCAAAGTTTATGCATACAAAGAATGGGTAAGGATGTTTTCTCTCTTCCTTATATTATACGCAATAGGGCTAAGAACTGGACTGCAAAAACTCAGATCACCAATACCGTAGTTGGCAGCAAAGAGTGGCCATCCAGAGTTTTAAAGTCCAGAACAAGAACAGATGAAATAAGGAATAATGTAAGAAAGCTTGAGGTTTTTCTCCCACATTGAATATTCCAGCTATGAAATATGCTGCAATAATAGGCTGTGATTGCTGCCTAGCTGGCTTTGAAAGACAATGGAAAAAATCATGGGATCCAAGAAGGAATCAGACTCTATCAAAGGCTATTCAGAAACTGGGTTCAGCAATTGCCTTTTAATTTCTCCAGAATCCTGTTAGAAGAGGGGTTCCAAGCCAAATCCATTTTCAACCTCGGGTTTTATCATTTAAACTTAACTTCATCAAAATCTTCAGATCACTAGACAAAAGAGGTCACATTTGAAAATATAGCTTTATCATTGCGGTTCTTCTTCTTATCTCCTTTAAACTTTTTCAGTAAGAATTACATAGACAGAGAACAACAGTCAGGATTTTTGCTAGTTATTGCAATTCTAGCTAGTTATTGAATAGGAAAAGTACAGCATAAAATATGTCTTGCAAGGCAATGCAATCTTATCGTCTCAGCTGTTTCTTCTCTCTGGCCTGCACCCCACCGCCAAATTTCAGATCTGAAGATATATTTAGCTTGCTAGGTAGGGAAATGGAACAAAACTAGGCCTTTCTATTAGTAAAATTTGTCTTTTTAATTTTTTTCCACATAAAAGCTCCTTTTTACATGAACAGCACTCCTCGCATCTTGCAGTGACTCCCTTTTTTGAGTTGGCTATATGCAATGGCATTTTGTACAAAAGAGGTGCACAAAAAGTTTAATTATGTATGCCTCATAATGCATTTGACTTTTTCTTGCTAGGGAGCACCTGAAATCTTACCTCAAATTTTTATTCTCAATTCCATACTAAAGACACCTGTATTTGACAAAAGCATTGCCTTGTATGTGACCAGGTCGGATTCACCAGGCAAAATATATTTCCTATACAACAATCATCATTAATAATGTAGGTCATGCAAAGAAAGAATTGGGTTAATATATCTGGGAAGAGCACAGGAATAACATATGAGATGAAATGTGCTATCACACATCAATTTGGTTCTCGACTATAAAATTGTAGCTGTATATCACCTTTCTGTCCCTAACATATCCCTTAGCCTTCATTTCTCACACACTCATCTTTCTTCTTGATATAATTACATAATTTCTTGGGTCCTTGATCATGTTTGCGCTTGGTTGGTTCCTTGCAGATGTTTAATTATCAAGCTAGATAATATTATCAGTGTGAAGGCGAGCGGGATTTGCTCAATGTTTATAAATACAGCTAGTCCTTGACTTACAATTGTTCATTTAGTAACTGTTCAAAGTTACAAACGGCACAGAAAAAAAGTGACTTATGGCCATTTTTCAGTTACAAATGATGCGATCACCTTTTGCAACCTTTTGACAAGTAAAATCAATGGGGGGAGCCAGATCCATTTAACGATCATGTTACTAACTTGCCAACTGCCATGATTCGCTTAACAACTGTGGCAAGAAAGATCGTAAAATGGGGCAAAACTCACTTAACAAATGTCTCACTTAACAACAGAAACTTTGGGCTCAATTGTGGTTGTAACTTGAGGACTACCTGTAGTAGTTTGCCTAGCCCTAGCCTAGCCCCAATCTTGGTGGAGGTGTAACTTCTTCTTCCTTCATCCATGCAGTTTCCTGCTTATGTGGACGTGGGCTGCTAGAAGTGATGTTTTTCGTTCTATCTTTTAAATGGCATGTAAATGGAGTTTGTCTCTGGGTCTATTGATGACTGATTTGTCTGAATGCCAAGCTTCCGGGAATAGTCTAGCATTTTGGGATTTGGTTTAATCTAAAATTTAATTTAATATTTTAAATTTGTATGCCACCTGACTCCCAACAACTCTGTGTATTGTGAAATTAAGTTTTGTTGTGTCTTCTGATGAATTATGTGGTTTGTTTATGTGACTTATTTCTGGATTAGTGAGATGAATCATCCCAAGAAACAAATCTCAATTTATAAACCACAATATATGGGTGTGCAAATCACACTAAGCTCTCCCCCCCTAAGTCTTAGAATATAATGCTGTGTGGCTGAGTTTATCTACCATGCTAACTCAAAATGACGTTTGGCCTCATTTGAATGATGCAGTTCATACATATTAAGTTTTGCTTTATTTTCTTATGATTTAAACGATGACTGATGAGGTTCAGATATGATAAGCCATGGACTATGACTGGCAAACCACAGTGGCATGGTATTTTAAAGTTGAAGCCGATAAACAGCTTGCAATTGCCTCTAATCTCAGATGGCAAACAGCGGTAGCATATAGTCAGTGATCATGACTCCCTTCTGCTTTGGGTAGCCAGTCAAAAAGACCATGATTCACTTTACTCATTCCTTTGAGGCACAGAGTTTATTTTTTTCTGGCTTGTTGCATTGTATGAATTCCCCCAAAAATGTAGTTTATTGTGTAAGTTGTGGCTTTAAAAGAGCCAAGTGCAATATGTGAATTTGGCCAATGAAAAGCAAGCAGTGATAATGTGTAAAATATAGGCTGTCTAAAAAAGGCAGCAACAAATTCCACACATAAGTATGGTTCAGGTTTATGGCTGAGATAAATCTTGATTCACTTCAAGTCCTATTACTTCATCTTTGCATTAGGCAGTTAGGAAAGAGAAGGCTAATCGCAAACGGTCCATCAATCTTGAGCCTGGATACATTTCAAATACGGAATCTATAGCCACATGATAGGCATGTTATTGGTTTTGAGTTGTTTAATTTTGTTGAAGTAGTTCTTTACAGTTGATATGTGGAAGTTAATTGTATAGGTAGTCCTCGAGTTACGACCACAATTGAGCCCAAATATATGTTGCTAAGTGAGACATATGTTAAGTGAGTTTTGCTCCATTTTATGACTTTTTTTTGCTACGGTTGTTAAGTTAGTAACACACTTGTTAAGTGAATCTGGCTTCCCCATTGACTTTACTTGTCAGGAGGTCGCAAAAGCTGATCACATGACCTCAGAACATTGCAATCGTCATAAGTATGAGTCAGTTCCCAAGCATCCGAATTTTGATCATGTGACCACAGGAATGCTGCAACGGTCGTAAATGTGAGAAATGATCACTTTTTTCAGTTCCGTTATAACTTTGAATGGTCACTAAGTGAACTGTTGTAAGTTAAGGGCTACCTGTATATTTTTTCATATGTAGACCTCCAGGCATCTATGTACACAGGTACAGTAGGGCTGTCAAACTCCTGGCCTGTAGGCCGGATGTGTCATGCGCTGGCCACACCCACGCCCAGTTTAACGAAGGGGGAAAAAAGTCCTGATACATTACATGATACCGCCATGACGATGTGAATTTGACACCCCGGGGTTAGAGGGTAATCTTCGATTTGTGTAGGATGCTACTTCTGTTATTCTTAGTCTCACTTGATTAAAAATCAGATTGCCATAGACCCGTGATGGAGAACCTATGGCATGTGTGCCGGAAGTGGCACGCAGAGCCATCTCTCTGGGCACGCCAGCCGTCGCTCGTTGCTCTTCTGGGTTCCAGCACGCGCATGTGCGCCAACCAGCTGGTATTCGCGCACGCGGGAGTGCCAGAAACCAGAAGAGCAGGTCCTTAGCGTGTATACGCACGCCGGGAAGCTGAGCTTCTGGTTTCCAGCATGCACATACACGCTGGACAGTTGGTCTTCGCATGCACATGTGTGCCAGAAACCAGAAGCTCAGCTCCCCCGGTGCTCCCAATCGCGTGCGGGCACTCCCATTTAGGCATTCAGTGCTGAAAAGTTTCACCAACACTGCCATAGACAATTTGGCACTTGCTTAAAAAGTGAAACCAAACCTTTGATATAAGTCAATCTCCTCATATTTGTACAAATTGTACAAATACTGTATTGCCTAGAAGTAAAACTACAGATGTGTAAACTGCCTTACTTGTCATTTAGATCCTGCAACCTTTGATCTTTTCTGATATGCTAAGAATAGATTCAGTTCAGTCATTTGAATAGAACACAAAACTGGTTTAGCATTATGTAAATAAAGCTTGGTTCCTCAGCTCTTCTCCCCATCCCATCTGTCTATGTGGTCACTAGGAGTCATAAACAATGTGATGGCACATAATCAATCAAAATTCAGGAATTTTTTTTACAGCTTTTCTTTTAAAAATGTAATCCATGGCACTGAACACAGAGGCTTTTTAAAAAAAAGAATCTGATTTTTCTGAGGAAATAGAACATGAAGAATTTACATACATTACAATTCCTACATTGGCATTCTTTGCTTCAGGCAGACAGCTCTTTATTAATTTTGTTTATTTCCCTGGGTGTCTTTTTATCTTTTTTGTCTTGAACAACTACTCTATCTTATAAAACTGGAGTTTTATGGAAAAGCAGGTAGTTGGATGGTGCTGTTCTTGAGTTCAGGATGTAATGTGTAGTTGGTCTATCTCAAGTTGTGAGAGCAACTGCTTCTTCACTATGTTGAAAGGTAGTTAGCTGTTTCTCAGTTACTATGGATGCAGATTTTCCGTCCATCCAGAATTCCCTCATGTGTTTCATATAATCCATTTCACTAGGTCTACTGTGGTATTCCATCAATTCCAGGTTGTCTTGTGTTCTCCATGTGTGTATGTGTGTATACCATTTCAGACAAGTGGCTGCCCAGTCTCTTCTTAAAAACTTATGTGTATGTATACACACACACACTCAAAAATGGTTCTGTCCAGAGCCTTTCAGCAATCTCTCTCAGTCAGCAACCTAAATTTATTTATTTTTATTTTACAGTCTTCTTCCTGAATATATATTACAGATTCTTCTAAAACAGATATAAATGACCAAACTTCGTATATTTTAATTACATCCAATATCACTTGCTATGTTCTACATCTAATATAATTTGTTTTCCTAAAGCAATGTTTCTGCATATAGTAATGTCTTTCATTACCGCCTGCCATAGCTACAGTATTATAAATCCATTAGTATCCACACATGATTAGAGAAAAACACTTGAAATATTCTGAATCTTTAGTTCAAAAAGAATGGGAGGGTAGCATAAATTGATTGAAAAAAAGATTTAAACATAGATGTTTATAAATAACATTCCTATAGCAGCAAGTTAGCAATTCAGTCAAAGCAAGAGTGCTTTAAAAAAATTTGTAACAGGGCTTCATAAATGAAAGGATTTCCTGCCGAGCATTACTAAGAAACAGAAATATTTTACTTTGAAACTAGACTTAGTAGGAAGACATATTTTCATTTTAGAAAATGAAACTCAGAAAGATTTTTTCAGGAACTGGTTGCAACCCATGGTGTTGCATGGCTCTGAATCCTATCATTAGGTTTAATATGTATCTTAGTGTTCCTCTTTTCAAAGCAATCTCTTTGGCAGTTATGTAACAATCAATCCCAAATAAGCATTTGACTTACTCCCAAAATTTAACTTTGAGTTTCATATTATATGAAATGTTTTTGAAAAACAAATTCTAGCTTCCTTTGTCAATTATACAAAATTTCCCAATTGAGACTCTAATGGCAATACATAAAAATGTTAATAATTGCCATGTTTAGACACTTTACCTAAAATTAGAATACTAACTATTGATTCAAAATGATGTTTCTTGGAATACATCGTAAACTGTGTACCATTGTTTACAAGCCACTGTGATCACCATTTATAAAATATACTGTATAAGCCCAAATCTAATCAGTTTTACTACTATGAAATGAAGTGGGTAGACCATATCATTTATTTCTGGGAATGATAATGCTACACTTGTCCCCAAGTTTTGACCATTCTCATTCTTTGTTCTCTTTCTTTGGGCTCTGTAGCAGAAAAAAATATCAGGCAATAGTCTTTTTTATGTAGGTAGCAATCTGACAGATTATGGGGTTGCACCAGTGTATGAGAATCCAGTGCATTCTTTTAGCTTCCTGATTTTTTTTCCCAAGCATTATCTATAATCCTGTAACACAGCGGCCCCCAATCTTTTGGGCACCAGGAATCAGTTTCATCAGTTTTTCCATGGACCGGAGGGGGTTTGGCTTCACGTGCTGCCTGCATCCTGCAGATGGGGTTTTGTTTGTTTGCGCTGCCCTGCTTCTGGCCTGGCGCGGCCTGGTGCCAGTCCACAGACTGGGGGTTGTGAACCCCTGCTCTAAGGCAGTAGTCTCCAATATTTTTGGCACCAGGCACCAGTTTTATGGAAGACAATTCTTTCACGAACCAAGGAAGGGATGGTTTAGGTTTTGCTTACTCACCTGCTGCTCACCTCCAGTTGTGCTAGTACCGGTCAGTGGCACAGGGCTTGGGGAACCCTGCTCTAAGAGCAACCACTTGGCTTTAGTGATACCATCCTTACACATTATAATCCTTGTTACTCTGTCATTGGTTCTTAACATTTTATTCATTTCCCCATTTTATTGAAAGATAAGAGAGTAACTGTGTTCCTCTGCAATGCACTCCCTCCCTGTAGGGAATGCGGACAGCAGCCCCTCATAATTATTTATGAGAAGTAATGTACCACCCACAGCTCCTGCCCTTTCTAATCTGCTGCCCTTTGTATATATTCCACCTTATTTCACAGAGTATGCTATAAACTTGGCAGTGGTGTCTATGGGTAGTGAGGATCAAAACAGGCAAGATCCTGGCTATAGCACCAGATTTGAAGCCCTACTCTTTGTATATGTAATGTTAATGCCTGTTTTACTCATCTCCAGATGCTGGTACCAAGCATCTGTGGAGTCAGGTGGCTTAGAAATCTGCTTAGTTGAAAGGAAAAATGCAAGTGCCTGCTGTTTCTTAAGTTCACTGACTTAAAAAATATATAAACATAATCATCAAAAGATTGACTTCTTTCATTTAAATGGAACAGCGAGCATTTGATTTACATGTAATCACTTTACATGTAATCTTTTCTTTGGCCATTAATTAATCAATTCATCTCTTTGACAGTAATAATCCTGACCTTTATTATTCAATATTTTATTTCTCCTTTGTTAAAACTGCTGACCTTTTCTTGGGCTTAAGGCCCCACTTTTTTTTTTTAATGATCCAAGAAAAGATAACATGCTTTTCACTATGCTTTGTCTTTGATGTTTATTTATAGCAAAAAAACATATGCGTAACAGGTTCCCACAGGCCAAATTTATTTTTGCGATTCCGAATGCCTGTCACCCAGAGACCATTCATCTGATGGGAAAGCAACATAGTTTAAGAAACTGAGACAAAAACAGGCAAATTTCAGAGCAGCTCTCTCTATGGGGGAAAAAGAGAGAGAGCTTGACAAGTTCAGCCCTTGATATCACACTGGGGAGTGAAGAGTGATTAGTTGTGACTGCTGCTAGCTGTACCTGTAAAGAACATAGCATTTAACAGGAAAGTCTGGAATAAGAAGTTGTGTATGTTAAAATATATAGAAGTAACTCCAATCAGCACCATTAGTTTGTTTAACCAAATGTTGGAGAAATTTATAAAAAGAAGCCAAGATAAATATGTATTCCCTGCGACTTTTCTGATTCTACATTAGCTCTTCAGAAAGGTCCTGATTACCTAGCAACCAGGCATCATATGATCAAGATGAGCGTCACTGTTTTGTTTTCAATCATGGTAGAATGCTTCACTATGTCTACCTTTGATTTAAAAAGCAGTTGGTAGCAACAATTCTACAATTATTTGCAGCAAGAAAACTTTAAAGGGCAAATAGATACTGCAGGAGCCAACCTTCAGTAGGATAATTATGCAGAAAAGGGGGGAAAAAACCCAATCTGGAGTCAGTTTGTATATGCAAGGTCTTAAAAGAAACAACCTGTACGTATTGGTGCATTTTCATATAACAAATTCAATAGTTGTACACCCCTGTTGAAAATGAATTGGCAAAAAAAAAATCACCTTTAGAGTAGCTTCCCATAAAGAATACTTCACACTTACAATGTAACTGTTTGAGAAGTGATTATTTTCTGAAAAACACGTAATGATTGCTTTTTTGGGGGTGGGGGGACAATTACGTATTTCTAACCTCTATACCACAATGTGTGTAGAATTATAGCACTACAACTGTAGACTGTTTTAGTTCATTCAAAGAGGTAAAAGTATAGCATTTAGCTGCCATGCATTGCATAATTTCATGTGCCTCGTGCCAGTAATAGAAAATGTATTTTGAAAAATGGTAACAGATTTTACATCTAGGCAGCTGCAGCCAAAATGATAAAAAAGGGAAAAATGAAAGAGTCATTGAGCATAATTAGTGGTTGTCAAGTTTCAATTTGCTTAAATTATGCTCACAAAAATAGTAGGATGTTATGATTTCTACTTGCAGCTGGGCACTCATTCTGTGGAAGCATACTCCTGCCATTCATCAAAACTATTAATATCCTTTTAGAAGCCTACTGTGGTTTATTGAATATTTTTGTAATGAGTGTAGCTTAACACTACAGATTTTTCAGCATCTCCTCAAAAATCTAGTTAGGCTTTATTTTCCCACTAAAGCAAGCAGAACGGAACAGGGTAGAAAAGGTAGCACTTCCAGATGGGGAAGCGTGCAGTTTCCAGGACAGAATCCAATTGTAAAACAAATACTGTCAATTCCTTCCCTGAGAAAGGAGAAATCCATCAAAACACTACTGTTTAACAGGTGCTTAATATTATTTAGCATGTGTTTTAGGTGTTGTAACAAAATGTATACCATAATGGACATGGCCAGTCCCCAAAACACCACTTCCTACGAAGGGCAACTTGGTAAGACAGAGAAATGAATAAAAATTGTTTTCTAAACACCCAAATACAGCCTGTAGCTTTCAAATCTCCTTTCCCATCCATGTACAAATTCACAGGTATTTTGCGATATAACAGAGTGAAGAATCCTTTCCCAGAAGTGTAGGGGGTAGTGTTGTGTTGCAATGCGTAAATGCTTACAAAATTGGGGGTGGTTTGTAGATTTCCAGTATGATAGGTATTTCAAGGTTATAATACAAGATTCAGTTAAAGAGCTGTACAGAGTGATGATAGCAATAGCACTTATACACCGCTTCACAGTGCTTTGCAGTCCTCTCTAAGTGATTTACAACCTGGGTCCTCATTTTACCAATCTCGAAAGGATGGAAGGCTGAGTCAACCTTGAGCCAGTCAGGATCAAACTCCTGGCTGTGGGCAGAGTTAGTCTGTAATACTGCATTCTAACCACTGTGCCAGCCTGGCTTCCTGATGGGGGATTATAACATAATTATATGTTATATAACATAATGACATTTCACTGAGAAGTCTATTTTGCAACACAGCCAGTGTGTGGAGGTTGTTTGTTGTTGTGAATAGTAAGCCCGCTTTCACAAACCTGAAGCCTGTTTGCCATTTTTTGTTGCCAGATAGGCTTAGACATTCCCAGTCTATATTCATTCATCTCACACAGGGGATCTAAATCTGTACATTGAAACGCAAAAGTGTTTTTTCAAAAGGCAACTGTACTGTTTTTTCCTTGAGGAAGAAGAAGAAAAAAATTCGCTTCTCATCCAAGAAGCTTCATCAGTTGTGATGCGAGGGATGGATAGGCACTGGCAGTTTTCTTATTCTTCCTCAAGAAAAGAACAGCCCAGTTGCCTTTTGAAAAAGCACCTATGAGACAACTATGACCTGGACGACTGAGAATCTCCACAGACATCTGTACATAGAAAATTGTATGTCCTGAGTCATACATTCAAAGATAGGTTACCCAAGGCCCTCTGCAAACCTTTTGGAGAAAAAGAGAAAGAAGCTTTGTGCTTAAGTGGGGAGTGGGACAGAGCTTAGATTCTCCTTCTTTCTCAGATTAAAGTTGGAATTTGTAGGGAAAAGAATTTAACTATGTAATAAATTGGCACACATATAATATCTGTTCTAAGAGTCTTCTACTTTTTTTTATAGAAGAACTGCATAATGTTTGATAAGAATGGCATTAAGTTTAACTTTCCTCTAAGTTTGTGCCTCTGCTGATCATTTTTTCTACAAATTTAGAACTTGTATACTGTATGTACTATATTTTATTCCTTTATTTACTAATATTTTTATGCCCTCTATATTGGCACCTCGTGCATATTGCATATTGGCACCTCAGGGTTATTTGTAAACAGGATCAAATCACCATCACCCTGGGATCTGCTCAGAACTTTACATATTCTTGTGCATTTTCTTGTTTAACTTTCTTCTACAAAGTCTTTGATTCTGGCAGCCCTGTGTTATTTTGTCTACACTGATCGATTTGTAGGAAAGGCACTATGGAATATGTTTGCTATCATTTTTTTTTCCTTTTATTTGCCAGTAAGACTCCTGTCTCTTTCACATGCAAAGTTAAGGTAATGGCAGATAATGGCATCTCCCTAAAAAACAGATGGAGAACTTCCAAAACATCACAACCCGGGAGAAGACAGAGCTATAGTGAAGAGACCCAGAAGGTTTCTAGGAGAGGAACTTGGAGATCTCCAACCTTTCATTGTGTGGGCTCAACCACAGTGCTACATTCAGTAAGTAGACAAGAAGAATCACAGGGAAAGGTAATTAGTGCCTCTACTGTCTATGGAGATTCTCAGTCACCCAGGCCATGACTGTCCCAATGGTGCTTTTTCCAAAAGGCAACTGGACTTTGTTTTCCTTGAAGAGGTTTCGTTTCTCATCCAAGAAGCTTCTTCAGTCCTTCTGTTCCAAAACTGAAGAAGCTTCTTGGATGAGAAGCAAAATATCTTCAAGGAAAAACAAAGTCCAGTTGCCTTTTGAAAAATAGGCACTTTGGGATAGTGCCTTTCCTATTTTACAATGTATTGACATCATTGTCCAAATGCAATGTACAAGTAATTAAATAAAGCACACTGCTTTAGTTAGGAAATATCTAGAAAGAAATACCAAATGTATCTGCCTACAATAAAGAATATAGAATTCAAAAACTCCTTCCAAAAACCTAAAAGAAAAATTCACCAAGATAATCCAAGGCACATCTATTGCTCACTGTAGAACCCAGATGCTTAAAAAATGTTAAGTGCAATTCCTTGATATTTAAAGATTGCCCATCCTCTACAATAACAAACAATGAACATAGCTTCAGCCTTCTGTCGAAATGAAATACAGGCAAGCAAATAAGCCTTGATTTCCCACAATCAAGGAATAATCTGGAAATTATACTAATCCCTCTAAATCTGTGCCCAGAGTAAATTATGCGAGAATCATGGGTACTCACCCAAATCTGCAGTTTTACCCTCTTGTCATTCCTGTAAACAGTCTTCACTTTGAAGTCAATTCCCACTGTACTGACAAAGGCAGGTGTGAAGGTGTCATCAGCATATCTGAAGAGGAAGGAAGTCTTGCCCACACTACTATTGCCAATGATAAGGAGCTTGAACATATAATCAAAGTTCTGGTCCGAAACATCCTTGGGTCCATATCTGGCATCTGTTACTGAAGCCATCTAAAGAAAGCAAAAGCATCATAGACTAAATAAAGACAGTTATTTATTTCAGCTTAGATTTACCAATCAAGTACATATGGACTAGATAATCTACAAGATCCCTTCCAACTCTGATAATCTAATCTAATGCAGGTTGAGGGCCGCATCAGGGTTCACCTTGGGGGGCTGGGGTGGGCGTGGCCAGCTCAATGTCACTTGTGTCAGGGGAGCCTGTGGAGACTCGAGCGCTCTGCCAGCAAAAACGGGCTCCCGAGAGCTCAATTTTCGGCTGTGATGGCCTCCTGGGAATCTTCACACAGCTGTAGATCGTTTAGATTACCACTGGCCTATCAGCAATGTTCTCAGAACCCTTGTTCGAGAGTTATGCACTACACAGTCAAGGTCAGATCCTGCAGTCTCATTACCATGGGTTATGACCTTAATTAGGCCATTTGAACTTCGGAACAGGCTTGACTGCTCTCAGCACAGTGCACAACCTGGCCTTTGTGGTCTCTTCACCGGGGCTCCCAACAGCTGGTGAGAGCATCTTGCTTGGTAAGTTATGCTTTTATGTTTCTCTTTACATCAACCTGCTAAAGTTATTATAAAGCTTAAGATCTCCTTACCTAGTTGTGTGTTGATTGTCTCTGCCACTGTCTAACACTTGACAAAACAGATATTTTCTCATTTAATACAAGAAAAAAAAATGTCACCTTCAAAATTTGATAGTGAAAATCCCATAAAACAGACTTATGCGAGACCCATTTGAGAATTTTTCTTATGAGTGAAAGAAACAGTTCCCCTGTAAAGTGGTGCTTTCTATTATCTATTCAATTTAATCCTGGCATTTGTGTCCTTAATTGTTCCTTGTATATTTTCCCATTGGGAAATTTGCTAGATCTGATAACAGTGGCTTCTCCTTTATTATATCACTTGTTGAGATGTGAGCTTTACCAGTTGATTAAATAAATAAAAATAAATGTCAATTTCACTGCAAGAGAACCCTGCAAGGTGTATAATGTGAATGTTTTTTTTAGCAATGTAATCATAAAAGCAAAAAGTATATGAAAATGACAGTGAATCTCTTAGGAATTTATCCATCTTGACTTTTTCATGAAACAGGTGATATAAATATTCTATGTAGGTAAATGCTAGTATAATAAAATCGTGTTGTGCAGTAAGTTCTTCTAAATATCATTTTGGCAAACATATGCTAAAAGTACAGGGAAAAAAATCATCTGATGCTTACCCATTATTGCAAATTATTTATGACAAGGATATAACTAGAAGGTCTGCTTTTTAATATATGTAGTATAGTTTCCTGGCTGGAAACAATTACCTCAAATAACAGCTAATCAAATACATAGAATCTATTGTTCTTGAAGCCATACATAATATAGTCTGCATGGAGTTAAGAATATTTATTGTTTTATTGTGTCTCATTTTAACAATGTATATAGATGCCCATCTCACAATACAATGTGTCTTTAAGTACTGGAATATTAAAGGATTAAAGATACAATGTGTCTTTAAGTACTGGAATATTAAAGGATTAAAAGTTAAACAAAAACACCTTATATAAACAATATAAATAATAACCAGAATTAACAAATAAAGATAAACTTACATGTGAGATCCAAGAACATTGCACTTCTAATCCTAGGACTGGAACCAAACAAATCAACCGATAGAGTTGACTTAGCCCAAAGGTCTGGGTGGGAGATTAGCTTGCTCTTTGCAAGAGGCTAACAGAGTCCGGGCCATCTGGACTTATTTATTTAAAGTATGGCATATCATACATGAACTAACAATATATATTAACATTTCACCTAGGTTAATAAAACACAATAAAATATGAATGTTAAAAAGATCTGAGTTCAAATACCAATGTCAAAGCCATCTAACCACTGAAGCGCAGCATTGTTCATATTAAAAAAAATCAGATATTGGACTGATATGCCCTCAACCTGCAGTTTGCCATGAGACAACCCACCATCTGAATTTACAGGTAGATGCAGTTTTATAGGGCCAGTGTTGCACATTCACTGAAACTTGTAGCTTAGTTCCAATGATTCTATATTGCATCTTCACGTTTTTAAAAAAGGAATGGGAGGTGGGTGGGAAGCGAACTGCTCAGGTGGCAGAAGCTTGGGCAAGTGTAAGGAGCTCACCTTGTGCAATGGGTCGTGAACCTGGCCTGCCAACTTTCCAGCTGACAAGCTCAGTGTCAACCATGCCCCCTTTGCACTACTACCCATGTTTCCCCAAAAATAAAACTGAGTTTTATATTATTTTTTGCTTCAAAAGATGCATTAGGGCTTATTTTCCAGTTAGGTCTTAGTTTTGGGGGAAATCAGTACTAAATGCATCCGTCTGGCTGACAATCTTAACTGGAGCTTATTTTGGGGGTAGGGCTTATATTATGAGCATCCTAAAAATCATGCTAGGGCTTATTTTCCAGTTGGGTCTTATTTTGGGGGAAACGGGGTATATAGAGGTAGGGAAGCAAGAAGTCATGCTTAGTTTGGTAGAAACCAAAAGCGTCTCACTGGGAGATATCAGATTTGATTGAAGCGATGAGCTTCTAAGGGGAGGGAAAAATGGAGGGTGAGGAAAAATTACTTAATGGACCATTATTGGATCAACCACAACATAATTTTAAAAATGGTGGGAATGTGCCAGGCCTTCTAGCCAACTGGACCTGGAGTGGTCACTAGATCAGAAAGAAGTGCCGCAAACCATCCCTTTGGAAGGGTTAAAGAAGGCTTAGGATGGAAAGCAGCGGTTCTGAACCAGCATTTTAAAACACGGGCAATGATTGCATTTGTGATAGGCTAGAAGTGGGTGGAAGATGACATCATCTGTTCCTGCACACACAGACAAAATGGATGGATGGCATTGACAATGGAGCAAGCAGAAAGTGTAGATCTGCCCTTTGGTTTTCCTGTTCAAATTCAGCACACAAAACAACCTCCTAATTTCTGGCTTGTAAGAGCCATTTCATTAGATATACATTTCAGCTTTAAAAATGTTATCAGAGACATAAACTACCGATCAGACCATTTGTTCTACAACTATGAGTCATAAAAAGCATAATACATTTGGGGGCAGCTAGCATAAACAAATTACACTGAGGGTACCATTTCCAATATGACAACACATTTCTCTTGTTCTAAGCAAATAAAGCACTTTTGCTCTTCACATCTGCCTAAATAGAAGCCAAAAAAAAGAAGCAATAGTGAAGAGGTCAGAGCCAAACTGGAGCTGGAAATCAAATGAAGCCCATAAATCCTATTTTGGCTTTGGCTAAATGTATTTATTGAAGCAATATTGCACCTACAATCGGATGATGAGCACAATCACTTCAAAGGTATGTGAGTGGGTGGGTGTACTGTGATTTTTGTGAATTATCTCTTACAGAGCTCATGACTAGATGGAATGTACTGTAAATAAAAAACAGTCTGCAGAAAAACTAACAGGCTGACCCTAGAATAGGATACAGTTAAGAAACGTCAGTCTATAATTTTAATTTCCCACCCTTTGATAGTAATACATCATTTTAGGATTCTGCGTTTTGGGAGATTTTAGGAGTTATTGGGATTTCTGTAGAAGTTGCTGTTGATAAGATAGGAATTATTTCATCAGGCTGTGGCAGAAGGAGATTAGATAGGAACCGGGGTTATTCTATTATCTCTGCTGAAAAACTAGCTGTATGAGATTCTTCTTCTCCTAAGGAAAGGTTGTAATCACTATTTTCTTATTACAAGTACCTAAGCTCATTTCCCCCCATCCCTTAGCATCTCTTTTTTTTCTTTTGCTTCATGCCTTCAGATTACAAGACTATTTTGCAATTAGGATTGTAAATTAATCAGGGAGCCCTTTTTTCTCTGAGGAACAAGATAAATAAATAAGTATTGGAAATCAGAAATACTTATATAGATTAATTTCTTAGAAAGAATACATACTTTGGTTATTCCAATATCCCTAAGTGTCACTGTTTCATAGGAAAAAAAATCTACTAATCTAGGTTAGCACTGCATTTTAGGTACCCTGGATGCTTATCAACAAAAATGCCATGTCTCATTTTTAACATAGGGGTAGATACTAAAAGGGGGGGGAAACCCTCTTAATATATGTGCGGAAGCCATAAACATTTTTCCTCATTGAACAGATACTTTAAAATATTCTCACTTTCTTGCAGGAACTGCTTACACAGCAAAAATGACTGCATCACATTCATTCATATAGAAATAGCTTACTTTGTGGTGACCCCCATGCTTCTTCATAACCAAGTTTAGGGACATCAATTATAGACTTTTCATAATTGCCAGACAAAACGGATTAGTAAACTGGATTACCTACCATCATTTATGGCAATCCAATTTAACTCCTTTTTATATAAAATATTTTATTCAAAAGTTAAAATTCAATTTACAGTAACTCTTTATTATGTATTCTAGACTAACAGTTCTTGAAGACAAGTGATATGATCTATATGTAGTCCCTAAGAGTCAATAGCAAACTGATGACATATAATCAGTAGAAATATTCTCCCTCCTGAATATTGACAGTTCTTGATACTTACAAGAAAGTAAGCAGGAACTTACTCTCTCTTTGATAAATTTCCACCTACTCTTATTCCTATTACTTCTCTGGTGTCCCAGAGAACAAGTCAATCACCTCTTCTTTGTAAAACCCCTCAAGTACTGGAAGACAGTTTTCATGTTCCCCCCTGATCTTTCTCTTTGATAGGCTGGACATAACTAGTCCTTCAACTGTTCATCATACGATTTAGCTCCAGAAGCTCCAGATCCTTTATCTGTTGCTCTTCTTGGCACACTTTCCAGGGTCTCAACTGGATGCAGTATTCCAAGTGTGATCTCAACAGTGCAGTGTAAAGCAATACTATCACTTCTCTTTATCTTGACCCTATCTCTTTATTGGTGTATCCTAGGACTGTGCAGCTGCAGCATCCAATTTTGGTCACCACGCTATAAAAATGATGTTGAGACTCTAGAAAGAGTACAGAGAAGGACAACCAAGATGATTAGGGGACTGGAAGCTAAAACATATGAAGAATGGTTACAGGAACTGAGCATGATTAGTCTAGTGAAGAGAAGGACCAGGGAAGATGGTCCATGAGAGCAGTGTCCCAATATTTGAGGGGCTGCCACAGAGAGGAGGGGTCAAGCTATTTTCCAAAGCACCTGAAGGCCAGACAAGGAATAATGGATGGAAACTGAACAAGGAGATTAAACTTGGAAATAAGGAGAAATTTTCTGACAGTGAAAGCAATCAACCAGTGGAACAGCTTGCCTTCAGAAGTTGTGGGAGCTTCATCACTGGAAGCTTTCAAGAAGAGATTGGACTGCCATCTGTCAAAAATGGTGTAGGGTCTGCTT
>JANHFL010002390.1:54779-83594 GCA_032468155.1 Oxyrhabdium leporinum
CCTCAATGCCTTTCTCAATACCTTCAACAATGGCAGAAGTTCTGATATGCTTGAAAAGCTTAAAATTTAAGGGAAATATTCAGAGATGTATCTGCTCTGAAAGTAGCCCATGCTGAGCTGAACAACAGTCATACATCGGCAATGGATCACAGAAAATGATTTCTGACATTTTGTATTTTGTAATGAAATGCTTTATAATGTTTATCTGGTAAAATGTTTTGTAAAATGGGCCAAATTTCAGTTCCAGAGAAATTACGGGTCCTACATTTTGGATACATTCTTTCATTGAGGCATCTTCATTGAAAAGGTTTTGCCCTATGGTGCACCTTTTCACACAGCTGAAGGTTACAGACACAGGAGTTTTAGTTGTATATAGATAGCATTCAAAGGAAGAGTGATTCATTTCAGTATTCTTGAGACTTACCTCGAGGTTAACCATCACAAAATTATGGGCAAGCTCAGAGATTTCCTTTGATTCAGCAAACTTTGGTTTTAAAGCTAATAAAATAAAATATAAAACGGGAAACTAATCAATAAAGATGCAAATGTAGCAGGGTTGGATTCAAAGTAAGTGGGATGCATATAGATTTCACTGAATACAGTACTTAAAGCTATTAGTGAGTAACTCAGGGATGCAGTCTATGATTATATCTGACCATAATTTACATAAATACCAATATTTTTTTCCTTAATACTAATTCAGAGATAGAATAAATGGACATCCTTAAACTGAAAATGGAAGCATAAGTGAAATTAATACTGTATTATACTGTATTTCTTATTAATGCTTGAGGTGGTGTTAGTTCATCAATGTACTAAACAGTTCTAGGAGTTTCTATATGAAAGCAATACAGATAGTGCTTGACTTACAACAGTTCACTTAGTGACCGTTCAAAATAATGGTATTGAAAAGTGTGACTTATGACCATTTTTCAGTTACAACTTTTGTGGCATCCCCATGATCATGTGATCAAAACTGAGATCTTGGCAACTGGTTCGTATTTATTACTCGTATTTATGACTGTTGCTGTGTCCCAAGATCACGTGATCACTTTTTGAGACCTTCTCATAAGCAAAGTCAATGGGGAAGTCAGATTTACTTAACAACTGATTTACTAACTTGAACTGCAGTGATTCTCTTATCAACTGTGGCAACAAAGGTTATAAAATGGGACAAAACTCAAACAAATGTCTCACTTAACAACAGAAATTTTGGGCTCAATTGTGATCATAAGTTGAGGGCTACCTGTATACACATTATATAGATTGTAAAAATGCAGGTAGTCCTTGACTAACAACCATAATTGAGCCCAGAATTATGACTGTAGGTCGTTGTGGACTTTTAGTGGGTCACCACATGACCATGACCAATTTTACAAACTTTTTTGTAGTGGTTATTAAGTAAATCTTATTTATCCAGTGTTTTTTGCTAGAAACCAGAAGTAAATGCTGAAAACTGGCAAACAATATGTGACTGTGGGAGGGGTGTGTGGCTATTTGAACTTCAAAATTGGATTATACTTTTTTTTTTGGGTGGGGGGGGAGTATGTCCATCATAACTTCAAATGGTTGCTCAGCAACCGGTCCTTAAGTTAGAACTAACTGCATGCTGTTTTCACAAATATTGCAAATTTCCCATCCATTATTCCATGAAACATCACTAACGTTGCCTGTGATATCTTACCTTTGCAAGCACCACACCAGGATTTATGAATTATTACCATCAGAGGCAATCCACTAAAAAATAATTGAAATATACAATTCAAGTAATTATCGACAGATAGCTCAATTCCAAGCTCATCATGTATTAAAGCTGTAATACTAAATCACCTGTCTGAACAAATCTGCGCAACTGATAGGAAAGGGCCACATTGATTTATTAAAAGTAATTATGGGGCGTAATCAGCTGTTTAGTAGCAGCAGTGATGGAGCTGGTAGTGTTGGTGAAGCCGAGAAGTACTGGAATTATTCAACAGTCTGTCTTTGGGAAGCCAGATTCTTTCTGCATGGCAGCAATATTTGTTGGTGAAGCTATGGTTAGAAAACACTAAAAAGCCACACAAATCTGGGCCATATATTGTATGGTTCATTAATACCACGAATAGCTTCACTTCTGTTCTGCAGCAAGGTGAAATATTCTGACTTAGTATTTACACTTATTTTCAAGCACAGATATTAGTTACAGAATCTATTTTAAATAAAGTTGGACATCCCATTTTAGCTGTATTTCCAGATAATATTGTGTTTCTCCAAAAAGAAGGCTGGGTCTTATTTTCTTTTGACTCCCGAAAAAATGGTTAGGCCTTCTTTTTGGAGGGTTCTAATTTTTGACTCACCTCGTGGCGATGGCACTGACAGCCCCACCCAGCAGGAGCCCGCTGTTGGCCTCTCTTCTTCTGCGGCTGTTTGCCGCCACTCACACGCATCGCCCCGGCCTGTATTTTGCTGTTAGATGCCTGCCAGAAGGCATCTGCAGTCAATAACAGAGCTCTGGATCAATCCGGAGCTCTATTATCAGCTGCAGAGGGCTTTCCGGAAGGCCGGGGGTGCCGTGCGCGTCCATTCGGAGACCATTTCACAGTTGCAGAGGGCTTTCTGGAAGACTTTGATGGCGAAACGGAGGCTGGGGGTGATGCATGCAAGCTGAAGTTTTGGAATGGAGTTTTTTGACTGCATGTTCTGAGGGAAGGATGGCAGGCAGGAAAGTCCCCCCTTCCCATTTTCCTCATGTTCGCCAAAAAGCTTCCATTCTGAAACTTCAGCATTCGGCATGGAGGCTTTTTGGCAAACGCTTCCCCAAGGGGCCAGTGGGCTGCAGCTGCAGCCAGACAGTTACCCCCCCCTGCACCACTACTCATGCTGGTCATGCCCATCCCCTTGGGTTTATTTTTAGGGTAGGTGCAATATTAGGCCCACCCCCAAAAAAGTAGGATTGGGCTTATTTTTGGGGTGGGTTGTGTTTTCTGAGAAACATTGTATGTTTTTTGTTCTTACATAAAAAGTATTTCATTCTAAAACAAATGATAGGCTTTGTCAGATCCCATAGACTGGAATGGAGGTTATTTCCATATTAACCCATTCTTTTCTTAGAATAGGCTTTTCCTTTGTCAATCTTTCATGCTTCTTCCATCCACTCCTGTCTACAAATGAGACACAAGATGATGCTAGCAGGAAAGGACGGTGGAGCCAGTAGAAATTAATGCATAATTATTTTTCCTTGACAAAGGTTTCTACTCTTGAGAGTAAATATTTTCTAATTGCTCAGACTTCTTGACTCTTAGAGAGCATGATCAGTTCAGCAGTAACAGCGAGTTTTGAACTTGTGCAACATGATATCCATCAGCTGCATTCCATTCCAAGGCTTAGCACTAGTACCAAAGCAGACACCTTCTCCTCAAATCCCTTCAGGTCTGAGTGCTGAAGTCGAAACTCTCTGAATGCCTAGTGCTGAAATGATACAACTTGGGACTTGTCTGTGCAGATAATTTAAGATTACAACATACCTGGCTGCAGCCTCCTTTTTCCCATCTTCTAGTGTTCTCCAGTGAATGTGATCTCCAAAACCTTGGAAGGAAAGAGCCAATATATACTGTCTAATTTAAAACAATGGCCCTCCAATCTTTTTGGCACCAGGGGCTGGTTTCATTGAACACAATTTTTCCACAGACCGGTAGAGATGGGGGATGGTTTGGTTTCACTCACACACCTGCCGCTCACCTCCAAAGTTTCTAACAGGCCATCGACTGCTATTGGTCCATGGCCCAGTGTTTGGGACCCCAATTTAAAACATTCATTACGGTATGTAAAAATATCTATCTTGTGTAATTACTTAGATTGGTAAACACAAACGACATTTTTCAGAAAGTCTTCAGTGACTCCATGAAATCTTACGAACTTATTGTGGTTGAAAGCAATGTTATATTTTCATTGTAAACTGCATTGTGTCCATTTCTTCAGAACTGGGTTAGTGAAACTCCACAGAAAATCATACTGCCTCAGCACAGCTTTGTAAGTATATTATATTTTAAAAATTTACAGAATTTGTGATTAAAAGAAAGCTCATTTTTAAGAGACTTTCAACAAAAAGTTGCACAATTAAAATAGGACAACCTATTTAGATGCATTACAGTTTAAATTCATCTTAATATTTTCACATATTAGAAACTGTGTGACATCACTCACTTTCTACACATTTGTAGAAGAATACCAAGACTTCCAACACAGCCTTTATTGGAGCTCAGTACCTTGAAAAGTTTTTACAATAACAGCTACAAGCAGCATTATTGGCTGCTTATACTAAAAAATCCACATTATTTCCCCAAAGCATAATTAGAATACTTACTTTTCAAACCTTACTTACTGAGTAAAAACATTTATTCTTTGCTAATTGCAGAATAACTCAAGCTTCACAAAGAATAGAACTTCCTTTCTTAGAATAACCAATATTATGTTATTTTTATATTTTCCTTCCCAAAAAAAGTACCACATTTGTCCCCGAATCCAGAAGCTGTGTAAAGTTGTCATTGACACTGAGGATTGTACTGCATTAGTTTCTATTCTACAAAGCAAGTAAGCCTATTCTGAAATGAAGGTCAGATAGAAAAAAGCATTCTGAGAAATCATAATCAAGCAACATGAACAGCAAAAAACTAAAATTTAAAAATAGTTCAGATACTTCAGTCTATAATTGGCAGACAGCTGGAAATCCCCAGGAGTAACTTGTCAGCGAATAATACTTGGTGGAGCAGTCGTGAATAGACTCAGTCATTTCATCTCTTCTTGCTTAAAATTTAAAGTTAATTTGCATCTAAGTGGCACTTTAAGATATGTACGTGGCCATTAGAGGTTGGTTATTCCTACTGTATCTTAAATAACGATCACGTCTGCTCACCCCGCCTGATCATCCACTAAATAGAATTGACACAATGGTAGAAAAAGCAGGATATGATTTAGGAGATCCACTTTAATATCAAGTGTTAAATTAGAAGACATGCCCCATTACCTACTTTATAATCTTTAACTAGTAGCAAACACCTCATTGACTTTAAGAAATAATTTAGTAGACATTTAACAGCTAAATGCAAAATTGTGCATTAGACTATCACTTTAGGTTTTTTTTATTTATTTCAGAATAAGATTAAAAATTCTTGACTTGAACTTTGGAGACAGAAACATTTGGGGTAAATCTCTGAACTATTTACAGTAATGTAGTCTCACAAATCGTTCAACGACCATCTCATGGTCTATGTAACAAATTTGCTGTCGATACTTCGCAGGATCGCAACTTAAACGATAAGAATTACAAGGTAAACCTTAACATTTCGCAGTTGTTCAAACCCTCCCGCAGTTGTTCAAACCCTCCCGGAAACTTTTGCTTGTTCGGTTTCCCACCCACCCCCTCCCCGCAAAGCAGGGGCATAAAAAAGAAAACAAGAACAAATGGTTTCTAACCTTTTCCATGAGCTTTTTCAGCTGCAGCCACAACGAACCAGTGGCAAAAAGAAGAAAAAAGGAGAGGGGACAGCGATGCGAGATGAACTCTCATAGTGGCAACGCGACTCCTCCCGGGTTGAATCGCCGATCAGCTTCGCCGCGGAGCCTGATCAACCCAAATCAGCCCTCCCGTGAAAAAGGAAGTGATGCTCATGGGGCGGAGCTGGGAGGGATTTGTTCCATGTGAGTCCGGGGTAAATTTGAAGGAAACAAAAAAGGCGTTCTCCAGCTCTTTAGTGGAAGATTCAAACTTCAAGTGCAACCTATAGCTGTTTCTCAAGAAATATTTTATTGTGCGTGGTGGTGAGGATCGAGATATCATCTGAGCTGTTTGTTCCTTTGAATGGAGTCCAAACTCGGATCAAAGGCAGCAACCAGATATTGTTATGTGAAACTTGTCAGGGAAAATATGACTGAGCCCGTTCTGCGCTAATTTGGAAGGCTATCTAACCCGCGTCGTATTATGTTCGGTCGGATTTACGTCCCTCCTTGCCTATTGAGTAGGCATTACTCCTTCACATGTAGATGGGAAGGAGGAAATGTTAAGCTTCTGAAACTGGAAGCACAAGCTGAAATTTTATTCTTATGCACGAAAGCGGGATCGAAGAACGGCGAATCCCGCTTCCACGGAAGCAGTTCCTGCTCAGTTCCCTCGGGTGCGAGCAGCTCCTGCGCCTTAAAAACAACAAAGCGATGGACTCCGGTTTGGTATGTTTAAAGAAAACCACAATTCCCAGCATCCATCGCTGTAAAAGCATTATCTTCTCTTCCTCCGCCTGCCCGCCCTCCCGGATCGTGCATAGAACACACAGCCTTCGCCCTTGTCCGTAGCGTGAGCCATAGAAGGGTGCGGTTGCCGGCGCCCATTTTATACACCCGACTCTTTTTGTCCGCCAATTGGATGAGAGAGGCGGGGCCGTGGTCCCGTGGTTCCAGGACTTCTTGGTCCAGACCCCTCTCACTCTCTCCCCCTCACCGCCATCTTGTTGTTGCCGCGTGTTGCTTTTGGAAGGTTCGTCGGACTGAGGTGAAAACTTACCGCTTGACCCTCCGATGCTCTTGCGCCCCGCGCGAGCCCGCGAGCCGAACCGGGGGTTGCTTGGTCGGCGCGCACAGCGCCATGCACGGTGGGAGGGGCTGCTAGTGGGCCGAAGAGCGAGGGGGAGGAGAGTGGGCCTGGCAAGTAGTTCGCCTCCGGGAAGCCCGGGTTCCCTTGGTTCGCCCTGGTTGGCCTATTTCGCATTCCCGGGACCCTTTGCCATGAACGCTCGCGCTTTCTCTTTGTCAGGGTTGGTTTATGTGCTTCCGGTCGTGTGAATGCACCTTTTCTGCCGCCAACCCGAGACTAGCGAGGTGTCTCGTGGACCTTCCGCAAGCTCCTCCTCTTCTTCTCTAAAGCACAACGGTAGCGGTTCTTCTACTTTCCTAAGTGAAGAAATGCATTTGTTTTCGGGCCCAGGACTTTCCTGCAGAGTCGCACCTCATTCTCCTTGTCCCCTGGATTCCCTCCAACCCTTCCCTCAGGACTGAAAGCTTCCCTCCTTGGGTTGGAAGAGGGGGCTTCGTCAGGCCCTTTCCCTCTCTTTGGGCTCCGGAGTTAGTATGCAACCTTTTAACCCGCTATAGATTCCTTCACGTATCTCTAGTTTTTTTCCTAATCGCTACACTCGTGATTTTTAATTTTGTACGACTTAGTCTTCATTGTCTTTTCTCCGGAGTGGTGGCCCTCCCCTTCGTATTATATTTGTGTATTGCAATTTTTACAAATTGCCTGTTACAAATTGACATCCTCTGGTCCTAATAGGAAAATAGGTCATTAGGTGTGTGAAGTAAGGCATTGCTATTAACAATTACGGGTAATATCAATCTTTGTCTCATGACTGGGATAATTAGCCATTATATCAGCAGTTCTTTGATATATGCTAGGTTCCAAAGCAAAGGGGATTTTGGCCTTCGTAATAGATGTCTATTTTGCAGGAATAATATATTATGTCCCCCTTAAGTATTTCCTGTATTTGTTTCACCTACTGTGGGTTACATATGTACCCCTGATTTTATTAAAGATTAAAATTTGTTCCAATACATCTTCCTTTTCCATAATGTGAGCAAATTTGTATTTTCAAAATCACTGACAAAATAATTTATTTTACCTGTTTCTGAGAATATCTTTCTCACTGTCTTGAGTGGGGGTTTAACTTTGTAGGTCCCTTTTCTGTTTCCTTGTCTAATACACTGTCATTTTCAATTTACAGGTATTTCAATTCTGCAAAGATTTAAGTCAATTATTACCTTAGAGTTCTATATAGGTCTGGTGGAATATAACATTTTGTACTATAATGAGAAAAAAAATGCACCCTAGCTTTCAACTTGCTGGAGCTAAACATGCTCTGCTAAGCACAAAACAGCATGGTTAGCATTAAAGGGAATGTCATTGCTAATCCAGTGGAAAAATCTCTAAACTATAAGTAATGTTTGGATGATTTGATTGATGATTACGTGCTGAAGTTGGTTATTTTTAACACTTGGCTTCTTGGGACAATGCTGGGAAGTAATACAAGTGAAGATAAGCATAATGGTATAACTACAGGACATTCTAAGAGTTTGCACAGATATAGCAGAAAAACAAATGACACATGTATACAACATGGGGAAATTTAATAGGTATATATTTTATCAGTGTATTTTTTATAATATATACCTTCCCATAATCATTAAATATAAATAGTTAACAGTTTATAAAAACAATTAAGAGTCATTTTGAAAAGGTTAGCTTGTAGCGGAAGGTCTTGATTCCTTTTATAAAAGTGGAAAGAAGGGCTTGATGCTATTCTTAAAGGCGTGCATTCCATGGCTGGGGAGCTATATGGGCAAAAGCATTTTGATCTATAGATGACACTCAGGAAGGCATTTTGAAAAAGACTTCCCTTGAAGTCATTTGTTCATGTTTGTTTCAGATAAACACTCCTCCACATAATCAAAAGTAAAATGCTGACATTGGTACTCTTGTGATACACTTATACATGAGCATAGTTTTATAGAAACTAACTGGCTGTGTTTGATTAGTTTTCCGTATTGTAGAATTGTAGTTCTACACATACTTCCTCAAACCCATCTAAATTGTGTTAGAATTCTACTGCAAAGTGAATCAACATGTGAATTATATATTCATATTTCCCATCTATTATATAGCTATAAATGACTATTTCTTACGAGTTTTGTACCATAAGGGGTGATGAGTTTTAAAATGCTGTTCTAAAATTCATAGTAAAAAGATAACATACCGATGTAGCTAACTAGTATTTACATTAACTTTGCCATATTCTGCTTATATGTTTTTTTATGTCTTTAATATTGTAGCATGAGCAAGAAATGCTTTATAATTACCTGGACATATGTGGATAAAGGTGGACTTAATTCTCATTAGCTTTCATTTTTATGTGATAGAATTATACTGCAAGTTTCACAACCTTTCTGGCTTTGTAGACCAGCGGTGGGGGGGATGATTCTGTGCGAGTGGCAGGCAAACACTTAAAGCTCCATTTGCACAAGCGAAGGGCACACATGCCCACCATTCATGCAAATGGAGCACACACAGTCGCCTGCTGCTCATGCAAGTGGGGACGTGTGTGGGCACGCTCACCCGCCATTTCCACAGCTCGGTTCTGAACGGTTCAAGGCCTGGTAGTGGGCCGCAGCCCGGGGGTTGGGAACCTCTATTCTGCACTGAGAAAGAGGAAAAACTTTTCTTTTGCTTAAAATAATAAATCACACGGTACATATTCTCCCTAGTGCCTTTATTTTATTCTGTATCAGTGAATATATGCTATTCACTTCGCAGACAAAACAAACGTTGATCTTAAGGTCAGTGTGTCAGGGCAAAACCAGTTATAATTAGGAGTGAAAGTAGAGCGTGAAACTCCCTTTTCCCCTTCTGATAAAAGACAGTCATGTTTCCATTATATTTTCCTTCTCCAAACAAACTGGGTTCAGGAATAAGTATGGATTTATTTTTGGTAAATTGCTGATGTTTTTATGATATTAAAAGAGATAAATTTGATGTTTTGAAAGACAATAAATTATTTAAAAATGAATTATGGATTTGTCATAAGCCTAGCTAGTATATTTATTTTTCAGATAAAGCAAGATGAATCAAGAAAAACTGGCTAAACTTCAGGCTCAGGTCCGAATAGGTGGAAAGGTATGAATAGTGAACATAAGAATATTCTAGAAGTTATAATTACTGCATATATCTGTGTAGATAGAGACACATATAGGTGCAAAATATTGACATAATAGGGATTTGTTCCACAGGCTGTTGCCCATTCTGATGTGTTCAATAGTTATAGATACAGTAATCTGGACTTCCTTTTTATTTGTTTGGAAAAAACATGCAAGTTGCTGTTGAATGTTATTATCTAAAAGCAGAACTGATTTTCTCATTGAATGATCCAGTGCTATATATTAACATCAATACACGCTATATTTCCTAAACACCCATTAGTGGCAGTTTTTGCTCACATGAGATAGAAGAGAGTATGACCTCTAGCTGAATGGGAAAGCAACAGAAACAGAGCCTGCCCCTGTAAGTAGAATTACCCAGGGATACAAGGACTGCACACAGACCACACATACCTGCATTTAACATATGACTACGTACTGTAATGATTGAGATGCTTTGGCAAAAACAGGAATAAATTAGAATTTTCAACTGAGTTGGATAAAAATCTTTTGAACTACAAAATCTCATGCTGAAAGGTGTTTTATTGTAGTTGTAAGTCCTTTTGATTAAAAAAAGTTTATAAATAACTTTTTAAAGTAAGTAGATATAAAACATTTCATTCAGAAACAATTCATATATGTATTTTTGTGTCTCAGGGTACAGCTCGTAGAAAGAAGAAGGTAGTCCACAGAACAGCAACAGCTGATGATAAAAAACTTCAGAGTTCACTTAAAAAATTGGCAGTAAACAATATTGCTGGCATTGAAGAGGTACATCAATATTAATATTTTATGTTATATTTGAATGCTTTTCATAATCTTCACAATTGTAATGGTTCAGTATTCATACAGATTATGAAATAGTGTGTGGATAGGTAGCCTGTAGGTTGTTGACAGGTTCATTGCAACATTGTTTAAAATCTGTGTGAGAAAGGGAAACGCAGGAAAACCCTATTCTAAAGTTTGATAGTATTTTAAGTCTGAATACATAGGTCCCTTGGTTCTAGCTTTATTATTTGAAGTGAATACATTTTAAATGATTGGTGTTTTAGGCAACCTGTCAACAATACAAAGTAACCAGTTGCTTGTAATTTATTTTAGATACAGAATAGCAAGTCGTATTGAATCAGGTCTGCAATATTAGCATGCTTTACATTCATGCTGTATGTTAAATTGTGTTGGAGGAACAGTATGGATGATATACTTTTACATAGTGTTCAATATTTTTGTTAGACAAGAAGTAGGCACTGAACATGTAAGTAAATTGGGGTACATCCAGATAATAAGAATAGTGAAATAGATTGAAAAGTAATTCTTTAAATCTCTTAGACATTTTTGAGATGAATTATCCTAATTTATTTTGCATTGCTCAAAATAAAGGAGTCCACATGCTAAGAAGTAAGTTTCTGTCACCTGAAATTTATACCTGTTAAGTATTAATGTGAATGTTGTTTGCTTTACAAAATTTTATGGTAAAAGTGGATTGGATTTTATATATACCAACAGTATATAAATCTGTTTCAAGCCTAAATACATATATCTATATTACCTTATGGATATTTATTATTATAGAATAAAATCTTAATTATTTGTATAGTGATTGGTTATACTTTTGGTATATTACTCTATATGCGTAAGTTCTAATAAATCTTATGTTTAAACAGGTGAACATGATAAAAGATGATGGAACAGTTATTCATTTCAACAATCCAAAAGTCCAGGCTTCACTCTCTGCAAATACTTTTGCAATTACTGGTCATGCTGAAGCCAAACCAATCACGGAAATGTTACCTGGCATTTTAAGCCAATTGGGTGCTGATAGTTTAACAAGTCTTCGAAAGTTAGCGGAGCAGTTCCCGAGACAAGGTAAGTCCTACGTTACGTGTACTGGTCAAGAGTGATAAAAAGAGAGAATAAGGGTTGCCTTGAATTTGAATCGGGTTGCAGTCTATAGAGTTATAGTACTTGTAAGATGAATTTTAAAACAGTATTAAGTATTCATGAAATCTAGTAACTTCATAAATGTCTGCGAAGGAATAATTATTAAAACTTACTTGGATTATGCTCATTAATTTGAATTGCGAAGTTGGGCATTTTGCTCTGAAAACAAAATAAATGGAAGAGGAAAGCAAGAATAGACTTAATTTCTCCTCCTGTAGCCCAATCAAAAGTTACGTCAAATGTTGGTGGAGAGGATCCTTAAAGAGCTCCATTCAGTGAAGTGAAACAAGCTACAAGTCTATATTTTGAAAAGGTTTATATAGACACATTTAACAAGCAGCGAATTTACAGCAACTTTATAATCCAGATAATTAACTATATGAATGTGAATTCTTGAAATAAATTAACATTTTTATTTTCTAGTGTTGGATAGCAAAGTACCAAAATCAGAAGACATTGATGAGGAAGATGACGATGTTCCTGGTAGGTTTGGATTAATTTGAAAATAATTTATCTTTTACTGCATGGCCTTTGAATAGGTACAGGTGATTTCAGCCTTTAATTAGAAGACTGTTCCAAGAATGGAGATTTTAAAAGAAAACATTTCATCAGCATGACACACAGTGTAAGATAAGGTATATATCTATAATAATAAGTAAAACTGAGGCAGTCTATAGGTTTGATCCATAAATAAAAGGTACTTCTTAGAAACGAGCAAAGAATTTTGCTACATACTAATTATGAAGTACAGGAAGTCCCTAGGTTAAAAACAAGTTTAGTTCTTTAATAAACAAATTCCATTTAACTCAAATTTGTGAGTCAAAAGTCAAACTTATGAATGGCCTGTTGGTAAAAATGGTAGATGGTATTTTCCTTCCTTGAGGTGACAAACTACTGAAGCCATGAAATGTTTTTTATGAATTGTGGAAAAACAGCTGCATATTCAATACAGTTTATTAAAACATTGGGTAGCTTCAGTTTGTTGGTTCACAGGACTATTTCCTTTGCCATTTTTTGTAATAGGCAGCTTGTTCTTAAGTATAAGTTGTTTGTAAGTTGGACATTCTTAATCTGGGGACTGCCTGTATGAATGTACAGTGGTACCTTGGTAATCAGCTGCTTTGAAACTCATCAAATTTGATACTCAACGCATTTTGACATGGAAATTTTGTCCCGGTAGTCATCGTTTGTTTGGTACTTGATCCACAAGCTAGAACTTGTTGATGTTGGCTGCTTTGTGACTCACTACATTATTCCTTATGGGAAAAATTCGTTTGGTATTCATCATTTTTGGTACACAGCGTGTTTCCCAGAACCAATTAACTATGAATACTGAGGTACCACTATATGTTATTGGCTCCATAACAGAATTGTGTCTAGGAGCTGTTGTATTTAATGTCTAAATGTAGGAGGAATTGGAAGCTGTTTAATGCACCAAAATATGCTGTATTATAATAATTCCTTAAAAGCAAAAGTTGTTTTGTAAGCATTTGTAAGTTTTGAGGTTAAAACAAGTTAAGTTCTTTCATTATTAGACAATCCATGACCCATTGGCTTATTCTTTCAGAGATACTTATTTACGTAAACAGATAAACAGAATGACCATGGGCAGGCAAAAAAGCAATGGGTGTGAGAGTGACCTTTGACTTACTGCCGGCTTCTCTATTGACTTTGCTTGTGGGAAGCACTGGAAGTCACAGTCCTGTGACTATAGCAGTGCTGCAGCAGCCACAACTTTGTGAATACAACTGTGGTCTAAACATCCTTGAAATATTAATTCCAAGGAGTAATGGGGCTTGCATTTCATTCACATTTTTAAGTTAGCAGATTTCAATTATCTTGATTCATTGAAGGTTACAGACAGACAGAATAGTTTTACTAGTATATAAATATTTTAATCCTCTAAATAATGCATTTTTAATAACAATGTTTTTGAGCCTATTATATATTTCCATCTTTTCCAGATCTTGTAGAAAACTTTGATGAAGCATCAAAAAATGAAGCTAATTAATTCATTAATAGTTCTGGAAGTTGACATGGACTAGATTTAAGAAATCAGCTGTGTGGTTCCAAAGTTTTACAAAAACAGCGAACATTACCCGTTTAATAGTTCAATAATATAAAATATTTTGTATTTTAATTATGCTGTTTGTTCAGCATTTCCTGTCAGTTGATTTTTGCATTTTGCACTTACTCCAGGATCTACCTTTTCAGTTAAAAAGACATTTTCAGTGCAGATTAAGAGGTGTGTGTGTGTGTGTGTGAATGTATGTATGTCACTTAACGTACAGTTGAGGAAATTGGAGAGCAGATCTACTTGATTTTCCCTTCACCCTTTAAAGTAGAAATAAAAATATTTTAATTTGGCTAAAGTAAACTTTATTGCAATCAGATATTTCTCATAAAATAATGAAAAAAGTAATAAATTGGGGATGCCACTTATTAATGACCATTTGGTTTTAATTTCTGTATTAATTATTATATTTGCATATGTACTTGACCATACTGATGGTGTATTTGTGTAGTTTCTCATCAGCCTCCTTTTGGTTTTAATTTCTACCAAAGATAGGCTATCGGTATGCATGTTTATTGCAACTTTAAAAAATATTACACATAAGAGCTTCTCTTTTACTGTTAAAAGCTCTTCTCCTGTTCATCTTAATAATAAACTTGGGTTGCATTTACATGCTATCAGATACTATACTCCGTCTTCAGTGAGGCACCCTGATTCTAGGTTGAGCCAAATATCAATGCTGCATCTCTGATACAATTTTTTTTGTCCTCTATAAGAAACTTGGTGATATACATATTTACATTTACTGAGATAAAAATTGGAGGATACATTCTACAACATCCATTGCCTTGTGTTTTTTCTTGGTACACTTTCAGCTAGTCCCTCTTCAAGATGCTGTGCGTGGTTTGATCTCTATCTCAGCTAGGCAATACATTTCTTAACCTGGGTGTCTTTTCCAGTAGTATTACTTTGCTTTGATAAAGGGTTATCATTTCTGTTCATATTTTCAATTAGAAAATAGTGCATTGTCATGTACAGGTAGGTTATTTTGTTAAGAAACATAATAGTCTATTATAATAATTTTGCTCCCAAGAGTTGGTAAACTCTTTTACTTTTGGACACTAAATCGGGAAATGTAACTTGGAATACATAGAATTCATAAGAAAAGAGCTAAATGTACTGGCATTAGCATTTCACAAAAGTAGAATCCATCAGTTTTGAAAGTATATTTCCTTACATTTATCCGCATTTTATTGTGGGTTGATGTTGTATTGCAGTCACTTCTGTAAACATGAGCCCTAATTGTTAAATAGTGGCAGTAAATGCTCTGTGAAACTCTTCAAACAAAGGTGCTTAATATAATCTTTGCAGCTGAAGCTCTTGGTTCTTCAAAGAAACTTGATGTATTTGAAATGAAACATCATTGTAAATCTTGCTGAGGCCAATCAGGGCTTGAAAAAGCCTTTTTTTCACAGCTTATTTTGGTATACTTCTTCGATATATCTGCTTTTTCTGCTGATATATGCACCCAGCAACTATATTTTGAGGCAATACAGCATTCTAATAACATCAGGCTGACTTCCCAAAACAGATTTTGTAATGTCATCTGAACTGCTCACTTGATTTTATAGATTTTCTTGTTCTATTTTATATAATACATGGATCTTAATAAAATAATTCGAAGGAGGTGATGTTCCCTCATGTGTGTTAACTCTTCAAACAGCAGAACAAAATATGGATGTGCAACCTGTTTAATTAATACGTTTACTGTGCCTCGTTTTTGAAAATGTATTCTCTTACTGCAGAATGTACATATGCAGTTGATATACTTTCTACATTGCTTTTGCCCTAAGAGAACATCTAGAAATCTCTGCAGGGAACGAATTACTAATTTATATAATGGTCATTTAAAAGTTCATAACAATGCAGTTATCATGCTTGGAAAACAGAATTTAATGTAAACTATTGTAAATTGAAAGAACTCTTGATTTGATTACTTAATGCTTTCTTTTCCTGGGGTATTATAACATATAGAAACATAATTAAACTAATAACTGAAGATACAGTCAATTTTAAGATTTTGATTATATCGCCCAAACTTCATTTGCTATTTATATGGGGCTATCAGCATCCTGAAATAAATTAAGCATTTTAGTTGTGATATCATGAGAACAAATGCAGTGATGGTAATTTTTCATTTGCTCATTTGTCCGTAACAAGTACATTACCTCATCACGTTATTAAGCAGCAATGCATTGACATATTTTCTATGAGGCAGTAGGTTACAGAAAGATTAAAACAATTCATTGAAGTATGAATTTTATTGGTGGTACTCTTATACGAGCCGTTGATGTGATTTGAGCCTTTTTGATATTTCTTTAAGTTCATAGCTTGATATTTCTTTAGGTTCATAGTCCAGTGATTTGTTAGAATTTGTATAAATACTTTAAATTTATTGTAAAGATAGATCACTTCCAAACTTATAAGAAACATTCTTCTAATGTGAGTTATGGTATTAAATTATAGTGCTCGATTTTTAGCTTGTCAGCAAACTTGTTAATTACATTCATGTACATTTAGTATATCAGTGTCAAAAACTGATACAAATAATATAGTGACCAGATTCAGTTAATCTGAATGATTGATTATATATATTTCAGATTATCTCAGTGATCATATAGGGAGAAGGTAAATTGTGTTACGTCGGAAATCTAACATGAGTAATCACTTTGGATTTGCCTTTTACTGGTCCTACAAAATTTCAGTATTTTCTTTAGCAATAGCTTGAAATAAAACAAAACTTATTATTTAATATATTTTTAGCTTCTCTTTCCAATTGATTTAATGTTGGAGAGAAGGAGAAAAAGACTAGATGGTTTAAATATTAAAAAACTGTTTGTATCCATATATACTCTCTTTGGGTGAAAAAGATGTTTACGTTTAAATATTTTCCCTCAATGCAGTTTTATTAATGTAAAAGACGGACCACAGCATTTTTGTTGATATATAATGTAAACCGGGGTCATTAAACCATAGTTTGTTGAAGAAGTGATAGACACCTTGTTTACAAATGACACTAAAGATAACAATAGGTTTGTTCTTGCATTAGGATAAAACCAGTCAAAATTCATTATCACTTAATATGCGTGAATAAGACTGCTGTGAAAAGTATTCTGTGGAGAATGTCTGATTTGCTGACTATATATAGTCATGGTATAGGGATGCTTGATGGCGCTACAGATACTAATATAGGCAACTAGATAGAAATGTGAAGGAAGAGAATGTTTACTAGGTTGCTTATTTTAACTGGGCGGGATTTAATTGGCAGCTTGTTTTTCCAGAACTTTTAATGCAGTTTTGAGCTACTGCCCACATGTCTATATTGAGAACCCTAATTTTATTCCTTTCCCCAGTTGTCTGAATTCTAAGCAGCAGCCTGCTTAAGAAAAGTATTAACCTATATGATGGTATCATAACAAACAGGAAAACATCTGATCCAAGTTTTTAATCTTCTGATTTTAGATTTCCCTGATAATCAAAATTTCACTTACTGAAAGATGTGCATTCTCTTATTAATATTGTTTTAAGACATTTATTTGAAAGCAATTAATTCAACTGTTAATTGGTCTCATTTACTAGGATCAGCTAAAAGCCAGAAAATAGTGCTTTATTGAAATCTCTCAATCTGAAAGCAAACTATTTGCTATCTGTGTAACAACCATCTGTTCCTGCAACCTAAAATGGTAGGTGCCTTGTCCATGTGTTAGAAAAAGCAGGAAGAGTGGAGCAGCCATATATCTGCAGTTAGTATGAGGGGATATTTATTGGGAATATTAGTTCTGCCACCTACCAAGGGAATGATGTTCACAGTAATTGAGTAAATAGGTTTAGGAATGTACTATTAAACTATTTGATTATGTTACAATTATTTGTTCATCGCCACTTAAAGCAGCTCTACATTTCCAGTAGCACATCAAAATAATAAAATCCAAAATATTAAAAGCATTAAATCTTTAAATGTTCTATAAAATCCTTTTTATAAGAGTGAACATAGGATCCCAGCTCCTAAGCATTACTGAATGTACATTCCTTTGCACTTTTAATTAGGTTTAAATTCCATTAAACGCAGGGGACTTACTTTCAAGTTAGTGTACATTTATATAGCATGAGGAGGGCAATTACAATTTCCAGATCACCTATGAAGGGTTTGCTTTTATTTGAATGAACTGCTGATGTCTCTGTGTTTTGGTTATTATAAGCTGCTAAGAATTGCAGTGAGTTGGGCAGCCATATATATATAATAAATAAAATCAAAACCTACGTTGGCACCAAACTATTTTAAACAGGGGAACCACTGTTCCGTAATAGAACTTTAGAATATATTCTATAATTATTCTAAAGCAGCTAGTAACTAGTAGCAACAAACCAACCTCAATGATGCAGGTAACAGAAACCAGATCCTGTACAAATGTGGATGGGATATCTTATAATACTTGCTTTGCCAATACTGTTGTAGCACTTGTATCACCACATCACCAGAAAACACTTGCTCCTCCAATGTGGCCATCCTCTATCAGCAGAAACAAGCCAGTCTCTACATAATAACAGAAATTGACATGATCTGACATCAGAAATAGTAGCCTAAGGTCAGCAGAGAACATTTTAACTCACTAGAATCTTCTGTGACCTTAGAATGGCTTTCCTTGACAAAAGAAACCACAAAGGTGTATTTCATTGTGAATCCCTGAGCCATGTTTTGTCAGATTTAATGCCTTTTCTCACAGACAAAACTGCTTATTACACTAGCGGGGTTAATCATATTATGACTTTTCATCAAGACTTTTGTAATTGTCTTAATCATTGTTTTCTTAATTATCACCCCCTGTAGGTAATTCTGTCTCACTATTGCTCTCTCCTAACAAACACTATATGTGTTTCAATGTGTTCTCAACTATTTATGTATCTGGTGGCTGAGAAAATACTTGGTAATGTGTTAGTTTGCAAGGCACCTCAAGAGTTTGGCTTTTGATGGCTATTCCAGAAATTGTTTTTACATAGAGCCTTTCCCTATTCACTGTTAAGTTAAAGAGTAGCTAACTTCCTGTCCTTTAATCGACAGAAAACTATCAAGTACTGACTTGAAATATAGTATTTTCTATTCAAATTTCACATAAAAGGATATATCAATTACCAAAATTTCAAAGAAGTCAGATACGGAAGACAGTGTATTTGTCAAACCAAAAGTTACAGGTAGTCTTTAACAACCATTTGTTTAGTGATGGTTTGAAGTTATGACGTGCTGAAAAAAGTGACTGTTTGCAGCATCCCCATGGTCACTTGATCGTTCACTAGATTGCCCTTTGCAACCATCCCAGCTGACTTCTGCAAGCAGGGTCAATAGGGAAGCCAGATTCATTTAACAATGATGTGTTTTGCTTAACTGTGGCAAAAAAAGTAAAACCAAACAAGACTCAGTGAATATATTGCTTAACAGTGGAAGTCCCAATTGTGGCCATAAGGACTATCAATGCAAGGTAGACACATGTTTGGAGTGTGTATGTGGCACAGAGACAGCTAATTTAAACGCTGAACTCAGAAGAAAATATGCAGAATGCATAGATGTTGATAACAGCACTGAGGACCACAAAAATCTGGAGTGCCCGCAAAAAACAAAAACAAAACCCGAACGTAAGAGGGCAGCAAAGGGGCGCAGAAAACCAATTCTTTCCGCCTTTTTAAGGTCACCGATGTGTTGTCCCAGGTCTGGTAGACCTACCTCCAAAACAGAGCGAGCAGCCTTTTTTTTTTTTTTTTTTTGTAGACAAGCTGCCCTCTCACGACCCCTTTCTCAGACGCGTGTGAGTTTTGGTGCGAGAATCCTCACAGACAAAAACGCCCGCCGCTTGCGGGGCTCGCCGCCTCCGCGGAGGAAGTCCATCGGGGAATACGAGGGAGCCGAGCGAGCGGAGGACGCGCAATTTCGCCATCTCATCCGCGGCGTCGCTCTACCACGCAGCCGTGCGGCGGTGGCCTGAGGAGGCCGGTCAGGCGCTGGGCTCGTGCCGCAGTGCCGTGCACCGCCTCTGGAACCTGACAGGTGGCGCTGGTTACCGGTTTGCTGAGGTAGCTTCCGAATAAGCTTAAAGTCTGCCGAGCCCGCGGTTGGGAATTGAGGGACCGACGGGCGGGGAGCCTCGTAGGCTCCGCGTCGGCCTTTCTGGCGCTCGCTTTTAGCGCAAGGCCCCGCTCGGGAGAGAGGAGGACTCGCGGCCCCCCGGGAGGAACCTCTTCGCCATGCAGGCCCAGTGGCGCCTGCTGCTGTTGTTGCCGCCGCTTTCGGAGGTGAGCGAGGCGCCGAGTTGCGTCTTTTACCCATCGTTGGGCCGCTGAAGGCCGGGCTACCTTCTTGCTGGGCCCATGGGAGGGCATTAAGAGGCACCCTCCTTTGTGGAAGGAGCAGTTCGGAGGTGCTTATCTCTGCTGGGCTTCCTCGAGAAGCCAGGAGGGATGGTGGTGGAAGAGGCGGCGGCGGCGGCGAAAGGAATCCCCCTCCTGGAGGGGCAGGCAAAGGTTGGGAGCCCCCGAGGATTGGAATTAAGAGAAAGGCGGGATTTAAACCGAGTAATCAAAAATGAAATAATTCTTTGCCTCCGATAGGAACTGCCTTCCGAGTGACTTGCGCGTCTCTGTAAGTCTGAGGGCGGTCGAGCCTTGAAGTCGTCCCCGCTTACCCTTTGCTCGGGGCAGATGTCTCTCCCCTTTACAGGGCGCTTACTTAATCGCCTGAAAGTTTGGGGCTTCCCCCTTTTTCTTTTTTTTTTGGCTTCCCCACATCTAAGGATGCCAGCCAGAAGACGTAGCAGGCACCCCCAAACAACACTTGCCGTCCTACTTATTTTGCTCCTCTAATACAGCCCTCGTTACAGGACTCTCGAGGCATCGTTTTCGTATTGTTTGTTTGCGTCTTCGCCTTTGCATTCCCGTATTCCATTTTTTTTTTGCTGCTAACATGTTCTGCCTTCGTGACCCAACTTTTGTAATGGTAAATTTGACAAACATTGTATTTGCTGATAAAATGGCTCATTTTGCCCAATTTGCACTTTAGGCGCGTGGAGCATTACAGCATTCCCAGCTAGAATGGATTGGGGAAGAATCAGTTAAAGAATTTAATAATCTAATGCAATGTATGAAGTGATAGTTTTGATTTGGACGTGTGACATCCATCTTGTAATTATGGCGAACATTTGCACACTTTTTTTTCAAAAAAAGTGGTTAACAATATTTTTTCCTATAATCCTTAGATCTTTCAGTTTAAGCAAATATTGTAATAATTTGTGAGTGTCAGGGTCTTTTTTTACAGAAATTACATAGTTTTAGTAATTAACTGATAGAAATATATGAGTTTAAACTTTAAAAGTAATTTTCTTCAATTCCTGTTCAGTTCTTTAAACAATTTCTGAAATCTTTGAAAGCCTCCAATGAAGTGCATTGGTTTTAGGACACAGTTCTATTGCTTAATATCTCTTACTATCACAACTTTTTTCTCCTAATATTTAACATGCATCTTCTTTCTTTTAATTTCAACCTGTTGGTCCTTATCCTGCTGTCATTTTTAATAGAAAAGTAGTCTAGTTTTCAATGTGGCAGCCTTATAGATCAGTGCTAGCTGTGGTATTCTGGGAATTGAAGTCCGCATACCTTAAAATGGCCAGGGTTGAGCCATACTGTTACAGACAATTGAAGACCATTATCACGTTCCCATTTGTCATATTTTGTTTACAAGGAAAACCTGTCCAGTTCCTTTAACCCTTCCTTTTTGGGCTTAGTTTCAGACCTCTTATCATCATGCTGCTTCTCCCTTGAACCTGATTCAGGTTGTCTAAATCCCATTAAAATGCAGTGCCAAGTGTAGTGGCCAGAAATGATCAAAGTATTACTATCAGAGTGCAATGGAATTATTACTTCCTAGTAGATGGATGAAATGCTTCTGTTAATACAGCCCAGTATCATATCACCTGCGTTAGCTGTTACGTCATACTGATTGCTGACGTTTAATTCTAGTGCTCCAAGGTGCTCTGCATCAAATCAGCTCTTCCCAACCTTGTATCTTTTTATTTAATGTTTCTCACCAAGATCAATATTATCTTCTTAATATTCCCCCTACCAGATATGACTCAATGTTGAAACATACTAAGATTATTCTGAACCATGATTAGCCATCCCCTGTCTTGGTATCATTAGCAAATGTAATAAACATTCCTTCCGTACCAACTTTTAGGTCATTTAGGAAGACATTGAACAGTGCTAGGCCAAGACCCTGAGGGATCTCACTCAGTACTTCCTGTCAGGACAATTTAGAAATTCTCTTTTGGGTGGGTTGTATAACTGGTTGGTCCAGATTATTATCTAACCGATATCTTGTTCTTAAGGATATAATTAAAAATCTTGTTAAATGCTTTAATAATATCATGGTGCAATCGATTTACAACATTTTTCTTAACAAACTTTCATCGCCATAAAAAGAAAGAATATTGGTCTGACATGACTTGACAACCCTATTTTGTCGTTTTCTAAGTCATCCCGTTATTTTTGAATATTTAAACTATTTTTAAAAGTGAAAAATTAACTATTAAAGTAGGCTATTTATATCTTTTATTCTATTAATTCGGCATGCATGAAAACATAGTCTTTATGTAATGCTCAATGTTCCCCTTTTCCAGTAAACATTCTAGAATATTCTAGTCTATAGAAATGTATGGATAAGAATGTTAATTATTTATTAAAAACAGTTCAGCTCTGTTGTAAGGCTTTATTTCTCATGTAAATCTATAACATAATGGGAATTTATGGCACTTGAGATATATAGATTTGAAGGGTCCTAGAGAATCATAAATTCCCAATCCTGGGTTGGATTGTATTTCTTTTAATACCGTAGATACATTCAAAAGAGATTGTGTATCCATGATTATAACTGAAAAATGAAAAATGCTAAGATAAATATTTAAAAATAGAGTAGAAGAAATAGTAAATAAGGAATCACATAGTTTTTCACACATTTCTGAAAGTAAGAATGGCATTTCTGCATAGTTTCTGAAGAGAATTTTCAATCGAGGAGGGTAACAGTACTGAAGCCATTAGGATTTGAGCTTTATTGAATACTATAGTATTTAATTTTAAGTAAAATGTATAGGATTATTTTTCTAATATTATTTACTTAGATTTGTTCAGCTCTGATTTGAGTGATCTGCTTTTCCTTTTTCAGCATACACGTTACTTACATTTGTCAGGGGCTGTGTGTGCAATTTATAAGTTTAACTGGACACATTTTATTTTATTCTTTTCAGTATGGTTAATGAATAAAAATGTGCTTGTAGTTTTTTAGTATGTTAGATCCTGATAATGCTTTATTAATTTCTCCATTATCCAGTCTTGCCATTTTTCTTCATTTAGAACAATAATGTATAGATTATGTGTTCTGATGCTTGCTAGGGAAACTAAAGCGTACAATAGAAGGAAAACATAGTGATTGTAATGCACTTTCCTCTAATACATTACATTTCATGAATATTAGCCCCAAATTAAGTGCCTTTTTCATTATCCTTTAAAAAAAAACAAAACTACAGTAATGATACCAGTAACTGCAACCTTTCAAGATAGTATGAAATATAAATGGAGTTTGAGAATAATAGAATATCAAGAAAAATAAATCTTGTTAAAAGTATTTTTCTGAGAAATTTAGAACAAAGACAAATTGAATAATTAAATCTATAGTCTAATGGTGATTTCTGTATTGGGTAATATTTTCTGAAAGATAATTGATTGGAGATGCTTGAGTGTGAATTTTCAAATTGAAATTAATCACATGTAAAGTAAAAATGAGAATAGAGAATAGTCTAGTTCTTTGAGCAGCTTTGTTTGTTTGATGGACTTCTAGGATCTCTTATTATCCAGTACTGTGCTCATAAAGAGATGTTTTGCTGTTTCAGCAGCTATCAGTAGCATTTCATTAAATTTATGATTTCGCTAGTACAAGAATATGTCAACCCTTGGTAGCCAGCTTATTCCACAGCAACACTAGAGATAGGTTACAATAATAGAATCTGCAATTCTATGTCTTCCCTTTTCTCCTCATATCCAGGGAATTTCGGGTGGGAAGGACTGGTCTGTGTTTCTCTGTAACTCTCACTTCTCTGAAGCTAACATGCCTTTTTTTTTTTTGCACCTGGGTTTCCCTAACAACTTCTGGATTCTTTCTTTAAATTGTCTCCCTGGCTTTCTATACTATATTAAAAACTAGTAGAATGTTTGAGAAACTAAACTCTGTTAAACATGGCTATAATTTTAGCTACTAAAGTAGATGGGTAGAATGTGTTTTCCTATCTTAAGGAAAGAATTAATATACAATAAATTAATATATATTAATAATATAGTTAATAATGTTATTTGTAATAAACATGTAGGAAAATAGTGGAGTCATAAACTGAATAAAGTTTGGTTAAGCTTAAACAACCACCATGAGGTTTACAAGTTTCACATTACAAGTTTCATTCTTATTGACATATAGTGTCTTCTGCTGGTCTGTATACATAAAATACCGTATTTTTTGCACTATAAGATGCACCTGACCATAAGATGCACCTAGGTTTAGAGGAGGAAAACAAGAAAAAAATATTCTGAACCAAATGGTGTACTAATATATTTAATAAAGTATGGAGCACTGAATATGGAGCAGCAGTGTAGTGAGGGCAGGAGGCAGAGCCTGAGAGGACCACAGATAGGTGTCCTCTCATGTGCCAGCTCTGCCTATTGATTCCTGCACTGCGAAAAAGAGACAGAAGAGACAGGCAATGACAAAGACAGAAGAGGCGGTGTTCAGCACTGTAAAAGGACCCTGCCCCCATGGCCTGGGTGCTATTCACCAAAGGACCAACATGGGTCCATCATTGGGGACCTCTGAGATAATACATTTCATGGTCTGTGACGCAATATTCGCTCCATAAGATGCGCAGACATTTCCACCCACTTTTGGGGGGGGAAACGTGCGTCTTACACAGCAAAAAATACATTATATACTGTGTAAGAATAGACAAATCCCTCTAATGGAGGGAGATGGAAATCATGTAAAATCCTGTACTTGGGGCCACGGCATAATGTATATTTATGTCTCTCTGCTCTGAGAGCTTAAGCAAGGTGGACTACATAATCCATTCTGGTAGTATTTTGGCTAAGGGTATTAAGGTTGTGCAGTGCTTCAGATTCAAGGTAAGACATGCTATTTGGAACATATGTGGATATGTATATGGCACCTTTTAGAAGCTTCTTAAACCAAGTGCATTTTTTTCACATGATTGTACAACAGCTACATTGTGCAACCATGCCAGCCCAGGAAAAGATGAGTGACTTTATAGCATTTATAACAAGTGTTATTGTATGTTGTATTCTCCCCACATAACATTGCTTCCTTCAGATCTGAAGCACCTCAGAGCACTTATAATCTATGCTTAGTAATGAAAGTGCTCAGAATTACTTTCATGAAATATAAAGTAACCCAGAATGCATTATAATTTTAAAATACTGCTTTAGGATTGTTAAACTTCCTTCAGCTATGGCAAAACTAAATATGAATGATGAGCAAGCAATGCAGTTCAAGATCTGTAAAGGCATGTATAGGTTGCAAACACTAGGACTGTGTACTGTTTTGAATTTGAGGACTGAGGGAATGTGTTGATATATGCATGGGTACATACATAGCACCGGTCAGCATCTCCTTAAATGAAATACATTTTTCCAAAAATTGCATGACACTAAAAAACAAACAAACCACAGCTACTTTAAGAAGTTTCCAATAAATACTACTGGGCACCTTTTAGATTCGTTTTGAATCCAGAACACTACACTGCATAATGCTAGTAAAAATACTGTAAAATACTGTTGCTACATTGTAGTTTTAATTCAGCAAAAATATTTTAAGGGATCAATATTTTATAATAAACAGACTTAAAAAGATAGCGTTGGCAGGACTTGCTTACCAATAGGTAAAAATGCAGCCCAACTGACTGTTGATATAAAACTTCCATTGCTTATAAAGAAAATTGTTTAAATCATGGATAAAAACGCAGTTAAAAGGTTTTACGAAAGGCAAAATAATGACTTATGCTCAACTTCAAAACAAATCTAGCCATCAATTCAGAATCTGACCTTTGCATTCTGTTGCCAACTAGATGCTTCAGTCAGTACACTAACAGCTCTGGAAAATGAACATCATCTATAACAGGGCTGTCAAACTGCTGGCCCATGGGCCAGATGCGTCATGTGCTGGCCACGCCCAGTTTAGCAAAAGGGAAAAAAAGTCCCAATACGTCATGTGATGCCGCCGTGACGACGTGAGTTTTACACCTCAATCTATAGATTCTATTCCTTCCTTGTTTTTTATTTATATTTATTTTTATTAAATCTCCCTGTCCATTTGCATTGTCTTTCTCCTATCAGAAATGGTGCGCAAATGTTATTTTAATCTATTCTTATGTTCAGACTGTCTACTTCACAGATTGCTTTTTAAAATACTGTGCAATTTCTTTTGTGAGGGAAGGATACTTAACTAGTAGTGGGATGAAAAGCAAACCATTTGAGTCCTGCATACTGTACAAATATAAAGAAACTACATACTGTACATTTTGTCTTGCATATAAATATGAAGAAACTTTTCACTGTGTATGTACTGTAAGCAGATGCTTTTGCTACAGGCTATGCATAATGTGAGAAGGGAAAAAGGAGAAATCAAAACTACTTTGGCTTACCAATATAATCATAACTTTTCCTTGGGTAAGTCTAAAAAGGCAAAAATAATATATCTAAATCTAGACGTTAAGGGATGGAATATAATGTTAACATGTTAATAAATTTAACACATTTTTGTTGTTGTATAAATACACTCTTAATGTTCTAAAGATATTGACACATTTTGAGCTAATGCAATACTTTATAGAATTGTTTTGGTTATGTTGTCTATGTGTACATATATGTGGTTAAATATTATTTATATTCTACTTAAATACACATTCAAGTGCATCCATGTTAGTATCGCTTCTAGCATGTAAATGAAATATTTTTAAACATCTTGCTGATTGAAAAACTGTCCAGTTCCTGCCAGAAACATTGTTTTTTTCTTATTAACAGATAACATATATTGCATTAGCATTAATTCATGGGAAATTTGCTCATGAGGTTTTTTTCCCCCTTAAAGTTACATAGAAGTACAGTTTATCACAATTCCTGAAGACTTTTGTTCTAGAAAACTGGCTTCGTACTATAAAATAAGCAGACTATACCGATACATGCTATCCATCACATTGTTTTGGTAAAGTCTCAGTTAACTCTAGGACAGGGGTGTCAAACTGGATTTCTTCAAGGGCCGGATCAGCATTGTAGTTCTCCTCTGCGGGCCAGCAGCGGGGTGGTGGTGGCAGGGGGGCTGGACCGATGCCTCCTGCAGCACCTTGCCAGCCAAAATGGGGCACGGGTCCGTGTGCGCCCCCCCTGCCCCTCATTTTTGCCCTCCATGGCCTCCTGCAGCACTGCTAGGCATTTTGGGGGCTGTTTTGGGCCCTTTTTCAGCCCGGTTTCGGCCAGCAGAGTGCTGCCAGAGACCATGGAGAGTGAAAACGAGGTGCGGGGGGCCCCCCCACACGGCCCATTTTAGGCGCCAGAGGCACCACGGGCCAGTCCCTTGATATTTCCAGGCAGGCCCCGCAGGCCGGATTTAAGCATCTGCAGGCTGGATTCGGCCCGCAGGCCTTGAGTTTGACACCCCTGCTCTAGGATATGCTGCCCACAATTGGTCTACATAATTATTGATGAGGGAGAAAATAAAGATATAGTATAAGAAAAGTGTGTATCCAGAATACCAACAAAAATAAAGAAGTACTATAAAAGCTACAGTGGAAGTAGGAAAATAGAATCCGAGTAATAGGACTGTGATCCATCAGTTAGTCTACCCCTAAAGAGTATTGTTTTCTGCTGATATTGGATGATGAAATAGAGTGGTTTTCATACTTTTAGGCTGTGGAACTTGTTAGTTCAAGCCACACTGAATTGCTTCTAGACTTGATAGGCAGCACACAAATGTCATAAATATTTTTAAAATCAGAATCTCTTACCAAGAAGCAAAGCATTGATAACAGAATGTTTGCAAGATAAACTGTTTATTGTAAATTGCAGGACCAACACTTCCAGTATATAAAAAATAAAACTTGAATTTCACAATTATTTGAGAAGTTGTTTTAACCAAAGAGAATCAATATATATGACTAGGATGTGATTGCTTTAAGTTCAGTATTTAGGCAAATTTATATTATTGTAAGAGAAGAGCATCTTGTTTGTTTAGTCTACAGGTGTTTCTATGTGTTCTTATTGCTGCAAGTAAGGAGGTTCTTTTAGAAATGCATTTTCATGTATGTATATTTCTAATCTTTGACTGGCAATTTTAGCATATTCTTTTAAAAACTCTATCCAAAAATATATAAGTTCTACATGAAGAAATGTTGCTTGTAATGTAAAATCACTTGCATTTAATTTTAATTTCTTAAAGCTTGTACTATAAGAAGCAGCAGCAAAATCAGAACTGGAAATTTGTTTTTTCTGTTTTCATCTTGTTCTTACCATCTGCAATTGCTTCAGTTTGTAACTGTATTTGGAAAATATTCACATTACATAAACGTGTATGATGCCTAATAATGATATGCATATATTGAGGAATAAATAGGTTGTGTTTAAATATTGTGAAGCTGAAAAATTATGCAAGAAGATCACCATTTGTGATGTCACTTAGAATGAATCCCTTACTTAGGAATGCTGATGGCATGGATTTTTTTCTATTGTGAATGCCTGGCTGAAGACACTTAAGCACCCACCTTCCTCTTGCCTGCCTTCCTTTGCAAATATAATTTTCGTATATCTTGTTCCAGAGGAGGTTTCACTCCAAACAGGTTTGAGGCATATGTACACTGCAGCCAAGCAATGCAATTCTAATGTTCTTTATTAATTCTCACACTGTTCTTAGAACTTACCCTAAGTAGATTTTTATTTATTTATTTTTACATTTATATACCGCCCCATTCCGAAGACTCGGGGCGGTTTACAGCTTATAAGCA
>JANHFL010002390.1:83769-95092 GCA_032468155.1 Oxyrhabdium leporinum
TGAACCGCTAGATTGAATCAGCAGAAGTGGCCTGCAGTTCAACACTCTAACCACTGCGCCACCTAGGCTCTATTTAACCATCAAGATGCGCACAGGATGCCATCTTGATGGTTAAACATGCTTTTTAGGGACACCCACATGCATACTAATAATTATGGTCTGCATTATGGGAAGTAAATAGGAAAAGAGAGATACATTTTGTGCTGTTAAATAAGTTAAAAACTTTTGCTGGATTCCTAGATCTCTGCTTTTAATTCCCTTAGCTGTCTTATAGAAATTCGAATTGCTTAATGCTTGGAGTTTGGGAGCAGGCAGGAAATTGGGCTTTGTGTGTGGCCCCATGAAGAAAGTTGAATGAGGATGAACTTAGCTCTCACAAAATTCATTCATGTTTTCACAATCCTGTTTGAAAAACTCCATCTTAACATATGACATTAAGAAATGTGATTTTGGGGGGGGGGGAGTGGTTTAGTGTGCTGATTGAACCCAGTTAATAGTGGATCATTTAATGAATCAGTTTAAGTAAACTTATAGCTGTGATATATGTGATTCTTTGGTGTTGGCATAGTGTTTTAATGTAGACAGAGGGCATATAGAGTTTTTGCTTTCCTGTGAATACATCATGAATTTGCCATTGTGTTTTTCCTTCTTTGTTATATTATTCACTGTTATTTGGAAAACCTTTCAGATGCAGAAGTTATAGAAAAGCAAGATTAACAATGGGAGGATTATTAAGAAATTCATTGCTTTTCCTTCACACTGTGTTTTCCAAAATTTCTCCATAATAAAACCCATGACTTCAGAATCTGTTTGATAGAACATGATTACATTTTCAGATCTCTGCTGAAATTCATCCTGTATAATTTCTGTAATCTGATTCTGCGTCCTGCTGACTGCTTCAGGTTGTATGTTACTTCACAATTGTGCTCCCTATTGTCTCAGATTTCTCTCAGTTTGCTCTTTTTCAGTTGTGAATTCTGCTTCTTTTAACCACAAAATGAAATAATTAACTCCTCTCTTTATCAAGGACATTCCCCAACTGCCAAAATGATGTTTTCTTTATTTTAAAAACTTTGTCAGAATCTTTGACTATTTGTATTTGTAATGTGCCTTTTAACTCCTAATAAAAACTTCCCGGGTTCTTGGGCTATCAAAGTTCTTTTTTGTCTTCTAATTAGGAGTGTACATAAAATGGAAAATATGTTTAGTTTTGAACTTGAAACAGACTTGCATTATGGAACTTCTGTTGAAACATTTTAGTTATTTTGGTTGCAGTTTGGTAGAAATAAAACCCAGAACATTTGAGTTGTGCTGGTTCAATTAAACAGTGGGAATGGACCGAGAGTGGTTTTTATAGGGCTACTAGGGCAAGATTAGTGTAAATTTATCTTTTTCCCCCTTTTCCACATTCCCTCCCCTCCCTCCCTTTGATCATCCAACATCCAAAGCATGCAAGTTTAGGTTAATACACAGAACATTTTGCACAGTTTTTCTTGTAATAATTTTTAAAGCATAAAGGATTTATACTTTTCAGCATGTCAGAATATAGTTTTTTGATGCTCCACTCCAAAAGCAACATAATAATAAAATTATAATAATGAAGATAATAAACAATAACAAGAATAGCAACAATACAACAACTCAAATCCAGTCTGAACATCATACCAATAAAAGGGGGAGCAAAGAAGATAAGGATAAATGATAATACTACAGCCACACTACATGGGTTAATAGACATTAGGCAGCACTGAGAGAATTAAGTGTTCAGCGGAGTGATGGCATGAGGGAAAAAATCTGTCCTTGTGCCTAGTTGTTTTGGCAGACAATGCTCGATAGCGACATCCCAAAGAATTGAATTTATTTTACTTTACTTTACTTTACCTTACCTTACCTTACCTTACTTTCTCCTGCTCCTACTCCCTATAAAGGTTAGACTGACATGTACAATCTGGAACCAGATTTTATGCTTCTGATAATATTTTGTTTTTGTATACATTGTTCTATGAATGGTGCAAATGTTATCTTTGAAGTTTAAAATATAATTTTGCCATTCTCAATATGACCTTCCTGTTCAGTATCTTCCATGGCAGAGATCAAATAGAAAGGCTTTGGTTTGGATCCAACAAATGAGGGATCCAAAGTCTCAAACCATTACTATGGATCTGAGAAACTGTAGGGAGACCTGGAAAGAAGTGAAAGAAAACACAGACATAAAATATCAAGAGACAACTCACCAACAACAATTTAGCCCGAGTAGAAGGAAATCTGAATAAGTGTTTCAAATCGCTCAAAGGAGAATCCCTTTGCTCTTTTTATTGCTGGCTATAGCATCCCTACTGCAGCTGAAAATTACATTGGGCTTGAAAACTCCCAACTATTTTTCTAGTGGCAAAGTTCGCACCCAACTCCTTTATTTCATCATCAAACCTTTCATTTGAAATTAGTTTCCAAGTTCTCAAAACTGGATCACGTATTGTGAAAAATGTAATATTTTTTACATACTACAAGTACCTTCCTAAGAACTTCAATGTAACCTCAAATCATGTTGAATTCTCATTTTGTGGTATTGGCTTATAGTTATACCCTATTATTTTCCTTTCAGTTGTCAATCAAAATAAAAAACACTTTGTCACATACAGTACAGTGTATTAACTTCCAAGAGGTGTTACTGTGATAAAGTTTGTAAAGAATAATACATTGCTTTGAAATTGTTGTGCAGCTTTGTTCATTGATTTAGCTGCCTGTGAATGAAATGTTTGTTTATATTTCATATACGTGTATAATTTCAAGAATGATATTGGCATTTTGTACAACATTTTATCACCTTCCAGTTTGATGGTATTGTAAGAGCATTTTGTGGAGCAGCGATATGGTCATACCATATTTAAGAGAAGATGGTCTGTTTTTAAAGAGTGAAATTGTTTTGCAAATTCATCTTGACTTTATACATACTTTTAAGCTATTATACTCGTCATTTACTTTCTATGTCCTGAACATTGAAATATTGTTATTTTCAACAAATTCTGGCTGAATTTGATACTTCTTTTATTTCTCTGCTAGTGTTTAATAATTATATACAATTTTACACCAATATTTTGTGAAAATTCAAAATCCATATCAATTTAGGTAAGATGAATGAAAGTATGATTATGAGATGCCTATTTTGTAGTGCTATATACACTGTCCAAAACCAGGAATATGTTCTGGTTTCCAGGAACTCATCCTAGACAGCTGGCAAGAGTAGCACCAACAGCAGGAAACTCATCTAGGCAACAACATCATCACATAAACAACCATTTCATATTTGCTGATAATGCTACCTGCATCGATACTTGGGGAGAATAAATATCAGCTTAATTTAGTTATTAAAATCATGGAATGTAAGTGAATAAATATCAGCTTTATTTAGTTATTAAAATCATAGAATGTAGATGAATATCAGCTTTAGATTAAAATCATAGAATGTAAGCGTAGAAAGTCATTGGAGATAATTTAACCCAACCTACTATGTAAGAATCTAAACAGGAATAGTTTTTGTTTAAACACTATCACTTGTTTAACATATCTTACTATTAGGAAATGTTTCCTGATGTTCCACTAAAATCTAATGTACTTCCTTGTGATTTAAATGCATTGTTTCATGTTGTCTCTTCTAACGCAACGATGAATTGCTCTGCTCCTTCTTTGCACAACTCCAAGAAAGTCATCATGTCTTCCCAGGCTTCTTCAGGCAAAACATGTTAGACATCTCCGACCCTTTCTAAAAGGATTTTCCTTTCATTCTATTTTCCATCTATTTGTTTTCTTCTGGATCTTCTTCAGTTTGTTAGTATCTTTCCTAAAATGCATTGCCCAACATTAGATGAAGTACTAGATGCAGTACGGTAGCAATTAGATGTAGTAGTAATATGGTCTGACCAAGATTGAATAAAGAAGTTCAATGGCTTTTCTTGAAGTTGCTATTATGTTTCTATTGATGCGGCTTAGAATTACATTTACAGTTTTCACAGATGCATCATAATGTCATCTTATGTTTGGTTATGATTCACCAAAACATCCAGAACTTTTTGTATGCATTGCAAAAAAAAGGACTTTGATTTTTTTGTCCCAGATTTTAACTCTTTGCGTTTGATTTTGTTGAAGTTTTGGAGGTTTGCCCATTTCAGTTTTTTAGGAGCTGTCAAACTTACCTACACTGGAGTACCATATAATCTTCCTAAGCAGTTTTCTATCAACTCATTTATAAATATGTTGAACAGCATGGAGCCTTGAATGGAGCTCTACCATATGACGCTAATATACATTTGTTTGAAGCCAGTACTGTCTTCACGGACTAGCCTATATTTTATCATCTTTACTATTGGGGTTGGGGACACCTGCTGTAGAAGACTCCCTGTAACTACAATGGTTTCCTAAGCTGCCCCCTTGTATTTTTGCAGTTATTTTTTAGTAATATTTTTTTAAAGAAGTTTCCAACCATCCTTTGCTCCTTCTGACCTGAGGTTTTTGCCTATTATTGGCTTTCATGAAGTCTAAGACATCACTGAGGAATTTTTCAGACTGCAATTTTGGCTGAGTAGGTTTTTCCCACAGATATCTGGGTTCTTAAAATCTCCCAATATTACCATAGTATGTTTTTGTTCCCTGAAAGTTCTGCAGTCTATTTCAGTGATATCCAGATTGTCTATCTTGACAGACTATAGCATACCTTCACAATAATGCTTATTTTTGTTTACTCTTCCATGTACTCTTACTAATGAATTACAACAAATAGTATTAGTTTATTTTCGCATTTGTACATACACTCTCAATAACATGTTAAAACAATTGTTTTATTATTCTGATGGAGTATTTTATTTTTAAAAATCAATTATTTGTTTGATATTTCTGTTGCTGAATTGTTAATCACTGCAGATTCACTTGTCTTGCCCAGAACTTTTAGTTTCAAATGTGAAAATAAATACCCAAATGTCCTCAAATGTGTTCATATTTCTGAATCTCAATATGTTTATGCAACTCCTTTTCTCTGGCATATCTTTTTCAATTTTATATTTTAGTCCTTGCATTCCTCTATTGAGATTTCTCTGCCCAGTTTTCATTACTCATCTGTATTAAATTATATTTATCTTCTAGCATTGAAACATCCATTTCTTATAATCTGTATATCAGAATTGATTTCTGTAAATCAAGAAAGTCCTAATTAAATGTATGCACTTCTAGTTTTTTCTGGTTGAAGTCTCTAAGTCAGGAGTGTCAAACTCGTGGCCTGCTGGCCAGATGCGTCACGTGCTGGCCGCCCCCACCCCTACCCTCAGTTTAGTGAAGGGGGAAAAAGTTGCAATACGTCATGTGATGACGCGACGCACGTTTGACACCCTGCTCTAAGTCGTATAATTGATCTTTTTTTGTTTGCTGCTAGAAATTTTGATCCGATAAGGATAAGTATGAACTATGAATTAAAGGCATTGAGCAGGGTATCTAGGCAAGAATTAATGCAACATAAGAATCTTAAAAGGGAATCTTCTATACAGTCAGCGGTTCAGCTCTTTACCGTAAACCTGACACTTTAACACCATACCTGATCTTTACCCATTACATAATGCACTCATCCATCTATGCCTACTGAAATGGACAATCCAGAAAAAGTAGGAACTGGGGTGGAGTCATACCTCTGAACCTGAGATACAACAGAAGAAGGCCCACAACATCCCCCTCCCACTTATAATCCCTCTTGGCTTCAAGGAGATAGTGTAAAAGTACTTACTTTGAGATAGGATCTCAACATATTGTTCTACTCAATCCTGGACAAGCCCCCAGTTTTAGTAAATACTTTTTCCCCTGACTCAGTTTACAAGTGGAGACAACACAATCTACTTGAACCAAGTTTATTTGAACAGCAGGGGTTCAAACTTTAGGGTTCTGCCTACTGAAGGTTGTTACAAACAACCTTTACAAAGTTGTATAATAAATGCTGACAGTAATGATGACAAATGCCAATCATAATATAGGCTAGATTTTCTGCTTATAGTGATATAAGCAATATATAATAAATATTATATATTATATAATAAATATATATTTATATAATATCATAAAGTGGAGATTGGCATTGGTCAGTTTTTATGATTAGTTATTTTCTATCCCCCATAAAAATACAGGTGCTGATTTAAGATAACTCATGAGGTAGCATCTACAAAAGCCTAAGCAATCTATTAAGGAGGCCTTGTTAGTTTGAAGGTTTTGGTTCAGGTTTTTTTTTATCCTATACAATTGGGGGGTTTTTGCCATTGCAAACTGCTTGCAAATTCTTGCCATTGCAGCTAAGTATTGTTCTCTAGTTTTTTTGATTCTATCATTTACATTAACTGAAGGGTATACTAATATTTGAAAAATTTAATTATTCTTGAATATAGGAAACAGTTTACAAGAGCCAGATGGAATATATTGTCATCTACAGTTCTGAAAGTCTGTTTTAGAAGTATACAGAACAATGAATGTATCTTCCAATGTGAAGCAGGTGAAGTACATTCATTAACATATATTTTCCTTGCACAGTTGTATAGAGCGGATCTGCAAGACTTTTGTCCACTATTGTAGCAAAATATACTGATAGATCCTTGGAGTGGCATCTGTACTGTTTTTAATGATTATTAAAATGGTAGACATATTAGCTATATTTCTATTTTCTGCATGAAACCTTACATGCGATGATTGTTTCATTTTTTAGGATCAAGTACAGCATAGAGAGTCAGCTGAACTACCTGACTTTGCAGTATATATGATGGATAGGCATTGCCTGAGTTGTTTCTTAATGCTTATATAAGATTAAAGGTAAGGCATGGTAAGTGATATTGTACCTTGGAATTTTGCATCTATTTTTTCATAATTTGTGTATATAGCTTTTATGTTTTTCTGATATGGCAATATTAGAGTTCTTTTCAAAAATAAGCGACACTAAATTTGATAGAATTTATAGGTAGTCCTTGACTTATGACCATTTACTGATTATTTTAATTAAAGATAGTGGTGAAGAAAGTAACTTACAACTGGTCTTTGTACTTATGACCATCACCAGGTCCCCATGATCACGATTCAGACACTTCTCAGTTTGCATGTGTTTCCAACGGTTGCAGCATCCTGGGATTACATGATCACAATTTGCAAACTTCCTAGCCAGCTTCCAATAAGCCAAGTCAATGGGGGAATTTTGGATTGTGACATTCACTTAACACCCATGGCGTGCAGTTATGTAATGACCCACTTACAACCATATCACTTAGCGACTGAAGTTATAATTCCAAATGTGGTTGTAAGTTGAGGACAACCTGTACAGCAATTTTAAAATGCACTGGTTGAATTATTGTAACATGTTCTACATGGAGTTGCCCTTGAAGAGTACTTGGAAGCTGAAGCTGGTGCAAAATGCAGTGGAGAAGGCAGTTATGTGCAGTCCTCAAGCAGTGCACTTTACACCTCTGCTGTGTGAGCTGCATTGCCTACCAGTATGCTTCCAGGAACAATTTAAGATGCTAATATTGACCCATAAAACTTTATATGGCACGGGACCAGGATATACTGTGTCTCCATGATTATATCTACTGAACTATCTCATCAGCAGGAGAGGCATGTTACAGGTCCCTTCAACCAAGGAATGTCCCTGATGGGACCCAGGAAAGGAGCCTTTTCTGGCATGGCGGCTGTCCTTTGGAATATCATTTCCCCCAGTACTTAAGAGTGGCACCTTCCCTTCTGGCCTTTAGGAAAGATTTGAAGACTTGGCTGTGCCATCATGCCTAGTGGTCCAGGAACAGTAGTGAGCCTTTGGCTATATTAAATGGATATGACTCTGAGTATGTCTTATTGAATTTTTGATTATGGCTTTAGATTAGTTATATACCCTTGTGGGTTTTTTACCACTGTTTCTATTGTGCTTTTATTGTTATGAACTGCCAGAATCATACTTCTGAGACTCTGAGACAAGCTTGAACTCTTAAAAGTAAAATAAATAAATAAATAAAATAAATCATTGTGATGTAAACTGTTGCACAAACTGCTGAAACATTAACATTCCCAACTAGAAATGAATTTGAAAGATAACAAAGTGAAAATGTTTTTATTCTTGCTTTGCTTAGCAGTTCTGAAAAAATCCTGGGAAATGTTTGATCTTGTATATTATTCATAGGTGATGATGTGCTGCCAGTCATTTTATAATCAGTAAAGTGAAATAAAAGCATAGTTAGATGAATTTTTCAAAATTGACCACTTCAATGTTATTTTCTCTGAAAGCATTTTTCATTAAGGTTTACAGTGAAGATAGCAATAGCACTTAGACTTATACACCGCTTCACAGTGCTTTACAGCCTTCTCTAAGTGGTTTACAGAGTCAACATATTGCCCCCAACAATCTGGGTCCTCATTTTACCGACCTCGGAAGGATGGAAGGCTAAGTCAACCGGTGAGAATCAAACCGCCAAACTGCTGACAGCTGGCAGTCAGCAGAAGTCGAATCGAATAATAAATAAATAAAAAATAAAAAGTAGCCTGCAATACTGCATTCTAACCACTGCACCACTATGGCTCTAAACTAAACTAATAGAGAATTTTTTTTTAAAGGCTGGGAAGTAAACTTTCGGGAGAAATATTGGAGGATTACATACTTAGGATACTCGGGGACCAAATCTCCAAGTGTGCACCATTCTATCTTCTCTTTTTTTTTGTCAGTCATCTGATTAATTTATTTACTCATGAGCATTTTCTCTATCTTTCACTCACATTCCTTTATTTGTCTATTATGCCAGAGAGCAATATAGCCTCAAATAACTCTTCATATCCTCTCTCATACCTTTTCATTCCCATAAATGTACATACTCCCATCTTTTTCTTCTATATGTATCTTCCCTTTCAAACTCCCAGACTAAGTATAGCTAAAATGTTTTTTTACTTTTTTTTTTTTTTTACTATCCCTGTGGTTATTATGAACAATAATAGAATTTCATCATGTGATGTTTTTGAACTGCTGGAAAATGCCTTGATATTTAAAGGAAATGTATTTGGATCTTGGTAATCTGCAAATCCGTTCTAAATTTTCATAACTGTCTATTCCACAGGTTCAAACAAGATTCTGGATGACGTTCCTGACCAATGGAGAACTATTTCCAGACAGAGGCTTATAACCTTGATAAGGTTTTAGATGAATTTGAACAAAATGAAGGTGAACAACTTTTGTTGGGACTAGAGACATAAACTGATTTTAGGTCTAGTGTTTGCCTGTATTTACTATCCAATCTATCTGTCCATTTTCTGGAGAGAAAAAAATGGAAAACAGCACTGGGTAACTTAACATTTTATTAGGAAGAAACACTTAATTGTTTTAAAATTTTTAGTCTCATATGATTTGTGTTCCCATATTCACTGATCAAGAAAAGTTGATAATTATACAAACCTTGCTGATAACTAGGACAGATAAAGTATTAATTGGTTATAGCTCAAAGATAATGGATATACTTCCTGCTATAAAGAACTATCTAACCATTACCTCTTGTTATTCAAGTCCACAATTATACTTAAGTATTAAATATACACTTAAGTATACATAATTCAGAAAGATGTCCTGCTACTAGCATTTATGATCATAGATTGCTAATTCCACTGCCTCATGATAAAATAAGACTGGGATTGAATCTTCTGTAAGTTTGCATATTAGGTCTGGTATCAGTGGACCTCCTTTTTCCTCCCTGTGGCAACCACTTTGAATTATATAACTGTAGATAAAATTACTGAAATCATTTTGTATGGGGAAGCTATGATGTCAAGGGCTTGGAAACCCATAGGAACCAATTTGATGGGACATGCGTACCAGTTATAGGCAGAAGGGCTTACGGCCTCTATCAATCCCTTTTGTTTGCACTGGTCCTTCATTTAGATCTCAGAATAAAAGCAAAGGCGACATTTAAATTTTTTGTCTGTTTTAAAAAAATCACTTGATGGAAATAGTGGTTGCGATAGTCTTGCTTTTTTACTTTATGTGCTCAGCGTTAGCAAACTTCTATTGGGGCCCTTCAAATTACAGCTATTTGGGCTCAGTAGATCCTTTCATCTTTTTAAGGATAGTTAGTTACTAACTATGTTGTTTAGAAATATTCAAAATATAGAAACAACCCGCATGCTTAGGAAAGAAGAAAACATCTGTTAAAATAGGTATGTATGTGTTTTTGCTAGTAAGCAAAGATACAAAGCATTAGCAATGTTCTGGATGTTTATATAGCACCAGGATATGTTAAGGTTTCACAGGGCATTTTAACTTTACATTCCTATTATGCCTATGATTGATTTAGTCTTCATTATTATACATATCTCAGTTGGAGCTGCTTCCCATTTTTTTATCTCAGCAGGAGTTCATCTTTTCCAGATTATTTTTCTGTAAATGGTTTCCATCTTCGTTTGAAATTGCAGTTTTGTTGTGCTATAATTATGGTTTTAAACCATTGGTTTTGTGACTGTTTAAAAAGATTTTGGTGAGCTTAAAATTGTCTTAGGAGAAGTAGGATTTAAAATGCACTTTAAAAAATTCATCCATCCATCCATCTATATTCATTCATTCATTCATTTATCACTTTTCTTAACTATCAATCTCCCTCAGAGAGGAGCTCTGGCCCATGTACAATATAATCAATATAATTAACATTAAAATCAGAATAATTTAAGCTATTGTGAGTTCCTCTGTAATAAAGAACTTGAGGTGAATAGGAATGGTAATTTTACAGATATATATAAAATAACTTTGTGGTATATCCTTTATATCTTCGTATTCCATGTATTCTTATATGTTCCACTCTCTTACATGGAGGTTTGTAACTTCAAAACTACTAAGCAAACAAATAATTAAAATCTTGCTAGATCACACCAGGCATTGATCAAATTCATAATTCTGTTTCTGAGGCTGACTAACTATACACTTCTAAAAACCTAAGGTACAAGCAGACAGAAATAATAGTCTGTTCCTAATTTTGCTTCCCAGGAACAGAGATTAAAGGAATTACTAGCTCTTAATCTAGAGATTCTATGTAGGAATCAAGATTAATAACTATTGATAAATCTATTCTTTGTAAATTAGTATTTTAAGGATATATAAATTAGTGACCATTACGATAGCAGATTCTGTACATTAATACATAGTTAAGAGAAAAATACAGCATTTGGTATTTATTTTAGCTGTCATTTTGGGAATAATGTTTGTTCACTAATTTGACTGATGATTTTTTTCTTCATATAGAGCTGGGGTGGGAAACGATGGCCCCTTTATGACCTGTGGACTTCGACTTCC